>OY294046.1:8522815-8720392 GCA_958510825.1 Brachypterus glaber
GGGACACATGGTTCAGTGGTGCTGAAGATCTTTTTCCTTTAGTGTATGGGCAATCAACTTCTTTTCTTAAGCGAGGCCTAGGGCTTTAAATTTAGACCTTGCTTCCCCTGTTTCAAAACTACCATCCGGCCCTGTATCTTGTAGTTTACAATTTATTTGGTATTTTTTCCTAGAACTTGTTTAGTAGGAAAAATTAAAAGCTAAGCAGTAATTTTTGTAGATATTTTTACATAAAAAAAGTGTATTTTTCGAATTTTGAAAAATAAATATATAAAAGTAAACCATATCTAAAACTTTTCCTGGAAATTGCGAATATTTACTTTATTCTTTTTACATTACAACTTTTTTGTGGTTTGACTTAACTTTATAAATTGTATAAAAGGCAATAAAAAAGAACTGAAATTCTAGTGTAAGGGAACGTTCAAGTATTACGTAACGCAAATTTTGATCATTTTGGACCCCCCCCTGTAACGCTATTTTCCTATACCATTAACATGGGCGTAACACTCCAAAAAGACCCCCCCCCCCTCCTAGGAGCGTTACGTAATACTTGAAAGTTCTCTAAAATACCTTACCTTCTCTTGTGCCCTTTTAAGTTTGTTGTCTTAGATTTTCTTCTACTTTATTAACAATAAGTATAATAGATATACAGCGAGCTACCTTTGACATACCGTCTTGTAATTTTCAGAACGTCGTATCTCAAAAAAACAACTTTACAGGAATGAGAAATAACTCTTTTTTGCATTATTCATGGGTTGAAAATGTACTTTTATCCACGGCCGTTATTAATAGGCCTGTTAATCACGGATCTGTAAAAATAAACCGTTTAAACTTGAAAACAGCCGTGGATAAAGTATAGTATTCTACTCGTGTATAATAGCTATTAATCATTCGGGTGGTTAGGCCACTCGCCTATCGGCTCATTAATTAATAGCAAATATTATACACTCGTTGAATAATATACCATTTTAATATAAACTTAACACATTTTTAATGATTAACTGACCTTAAATCATTTTATTGTGTATAAAATAAATAAATACAAATAAAAACCTAATGTTTATAGATACGACATTTTTATGCTCAAAATTAATAAATTTTTTTAAGATAAGAGCTTTGAAACATTATTATATTAATATTTTAATAAAATATAATTAATAATTATAATAATATTATTAATTATTGAAAGATTTAAACTTCAAAAAGTTTTATAACATGCGCATAAGATGTCATAAAAGCGTCGCCAAATGTAAAAATAACTCAGGAACCCTTTGAGATACAGCAAGGAGGTTTTGCATGTGAACTAATCTTAATAAGGCCCATAGTAGATATACTGTGAGAGTTCTAGATAAATTAGCATAATTTTTGGCGGGAAATTTAAAATTTCAAATTTACACAAAAATCATGACATTTGGATACGGTCTACTAGTCTACATGGTATGGGGTGAAATTAATTATGTATTAATTTATTTTTAAATGAAAATCTGCATGTGACAGATGTGTATGATTCATATTTTATGCAAAATTTGCGAAAAAATAGTCTGGTCTATTTAATTATATGTGATGAGGGTAATTAATTACCAGTGCAGACTTGTCTAATTTAAAAAAAGGGTACCGCATGCAACATGTGTGTGTGTGTGTGTGTGTGACTCATAATTTAAGTCAAAAAGGGTTAATAGTTAAAATAAAGTTTATAATATATACAGGGGCTTATTTAATTACTACATAATGAATAAAAACAAAAACAAATTTACATAACAATATTTTATTAATAAATCACATTCTATAATTTACATATTTAAAATAATAATATATGTTATAGGCTTGTAGATTTTTGTTTGACATCTTCTTCTTCTTCTTCTTCTTCTTCTTCTTCTTCTTCTTGTTTTTCTGTTGGAATTAATAAAACAAAAGTGACAAAGACACTACTTTTATTTTTTTTTGGTGATGTAAGTGATATGTTATCATCTTTTTTGATTATTTGACCAATAAGACTCTTAATATTATGAGACCTTTTTCCCACATAAATTTTAGTATTTTCTGGAAAAATTATATCTATAATTTTTGCTTCATTTAATGGGAATTTTATAAAATATGTATTATTATGTAGTTTATACAAAAATTCCACTGAAGTTGTATACAAATCGGCATTAGATCCGCTTACAGTAAAAAAGGTATATGAACTAAATTTTTCTGGTTTGGTTTCATGTACTTTTTTAACTATTGGATCAAATAAATCAGTAGTTTAATTTTTTTAAAACCACTACGTCCAAACTTGTCTATAATGTTTGACATTCTAAAATAAACTAGAAAATTTAAATACAAAACACATGTTATATAGTTAAATTAAATCAGACTTTTTTATCCATTCATTGTGTGTATTATCTAAGCCCAAGTATTTGACAAAAACCATATTTTTTTTTCTGCGTAATATTTTTTGTATTAACTGAACTTTTGGATATTTTGTACGTAATAATTCCGGTTCATAAAAACATCCTTTTATTGTTTCTTCTTTACCGTCTTTTAAAATATATGTTACAGGGTTATTAGAATAGTTCACTTTTTTTATTTTAAAAATTTCATTAGACCAGTTTGGGGTGTAACCTTTTGAAAAAGCTTCACGATATTTACTAATGCGAACATTATCGTTTACTTTAAATTTACTTTTTTGATTAATTATTTTAGTATTATTGTATACAGTTTTGAGTAGGTTTTTTTCATTTTTAAAATTAACATCAATAGGTTTCATTTTTATTGTACGATGACGTCTTGTATTATATTTTAATAATATTTGCTGAAGTAAATCTATCCATTTATAATTACCCTGGTAGCTAAATTCTTTCCATAACCAGGATTTTAAAGTCCGTATTAGTCGCTCACAAATTGAGGCTTTTGTAGTAGAAAATGTAGAATAATGATTTATGTTAAATTCTTTCATTAAATTTGAAAAATCACGATTATAAAATTCTTTACCAAAATCAGTTTGTAAGTTAACAGGTTGAACCTCTTTATGATTTAATATTTTACGCATAGCAGGGACAACATCTTTACTTGATTTACTTTTAAGTGGTTCCGCATAAGCCCGTTTAGAAAAAGCATTGACAACAGCTAATATATATTTATAACCCTTATTTTCTCTAGCATATGGTATCATTTCAATTAAATCAGCCTGATATAAATCGTTTAAGCCTTTTAATATTACATGTCTACGCGGAAATGTTTTTCTAGCGTTTGAATGCAATTCGTTTATTATTTGTCTTTTAATATCAACTTTCATTATTTATTTTTTTTTAATAGATTGATTTTTGTTATTTTATTTAATAAAATATATTTTAATAGTTTTTCCGTTCTGTCGATACGACACTGAAATCTGTAACGATCTACTGCAATCTGATGCCAATTAGATTTTCTAGAATTTATATATGCATATTGCCAATACACCATCAAATGTGTTGAATTTTTATTCTCATTAAAGTAAACATGTTTGGAAGCGTTTTTATTTATATTATTCATTTTAGTATGATTTTAGATTCAACTAGTTCCTCTATTATACTAATAATTTCATTTGTATGTGAACTATTTCCAGCCGATTTTGATGCAATCAGTAGTCGTAATCGATCAATTAACTCATTAAAACTATTAAAATAAACTAACTCGATGGGCTTTTTATTGTATTCCTTGAGCAGGCCGTAACCAGATTTTTGACTAAATCCCAAGGTTTTAGAATGTTTTTCTTGGTTAACTTGATTTTCAGTTTCAATTACTTTTAAAATTGGTTTTATTACAAAACGATATTTATTGCTGCGGTTACCGGCAATTTGTTCATCAGGTTTAAAATGTCTTTTATGTGCATTGGTTAATAATAAAATTTTACCAAATTGTTCATAATCTTGCTGTGTAAAATTATCATTTATTGGTTCATTTTTAAATATTAATTCATATAGACCAGGCTTTCCTGGGAAATTTTGATTTTTAATAATTAAATTGGGTCCTTCAAAATTTAATTCAGAGTCACCAAAATGTATTTTATCTGTATATAAGTCATGTTTTAAATAGTGGTGATCATACTCATTATTTGTATCACGAATGTGTCCTAAGACATAGTGGCGAGGTAACACATCATATTGATCCAAATATAAAGCAAAGCTGTCATTATTAACATTATCCAATACAGTTTGATTCATATTAGGTGGCTCATTCCCTTGTTCATCAAAAAAATATTGATCATTTGCATTGGTGTACACAACAGTATCATTTTCAGGGGAGTTAGAAAATGATTCGTCGTCGTCGTCGTTAGGAATAAACATGCTTTTATTGATTTGTGATCTATTAAAAAGTTGTGTTTTTTTACTTGGTGTTTTTTGCATTAAGTGATAAGGAGTATCCGTTATTGTTTCATTTAAATTATTTTTTTTATATTGATTCATGCTGTCATCAGCTTGTAATTTGGGTTCAAATTTTGGTTCTTTTTTTATATGCGTTTCAAATGATTTTGTTATAATATTTTCTAGAGGCTTGAAAGAGCTTTGTAACATTAGCTCATTATGCATTCGACTGGATTTTAACGCATCAAGCTTGGCTTTAACATTTTTTCTTGTTTTAATTAGTTCCATAGCAATTTTTTTATCCATGTTTATATATATTAAACTTTAAAATAAACTGATTAGAGAAAATACTGCCAAAATACTGACAATACAGACTAAACAGACTGTTATACCTGTTATATGTTGAGCAGATAAAATACAACCAAAATACTACAATACAGCCTAAACAGGCTGTTATATCTGTTTATAACTGTTATATGTTGAGCAGATAAATACAGCCAAAATACTACAATACAGCCTAAACAGGCTGTTACATCTGTTATACCTGTTATATGTTGAGCAGATAAATACAGCCAAAATATAAACAGATTGTTTATACCTGTTAGCTCCGGTATAGCTGTAAGGTGTTAACTTGACTACTGCTAAATAAGTACTAACTTATAGTATAACATTAAAGCTGTATATACGTATCAAAATTTTTACGGTATCGCCCACAATTTAAATCATTATCCTTACAAATCATAATAAAATCAAATTTATTTTTCCAACAAAGTGAACACATTTCGTAATTTTCAAAGTCATAATTTTCTTTTTCTTCAATGGATAACATTGTTTTCTTAGTTATCTCTTCTTCTTTTTCTTTTTCTTCTTTTTTTTCATAGCTTCAATTTTGCTAAGATCCAAAGACATATTTAAATCCATTTCTTTCAAGTATGTAAGGTAATTTTGCGCTTGTAATTTATTGGAATTGATCAGTTCAGATTCAATTTGCAATAAAAATGCTGTCTTACTCCCAGACATCGTAAAACAGCTGGCTAATTTAATTATATCTGACATTGTTAACGGTATTAACTGGTCTTTAACTAAATAGTAGGCAGTCATGTTGTATAATGAGTAAGAATAATATATGCACCCTTTTAAAATAATAATTAAATCGTGTGTGGAATAAAACTAATGCCATCTTCGTTCTGTTTTTTACACCATTTGTTAATTAAATTAGCTTGTTCGAATGCATGTTGAAATTTTTGATTTATAAAATTTTGATTTAGTTCTTTTAATGTGGGACACCCAAAATGTTCTAAATTTATAATTTCAATATTTTTTATATATTTTTCCAAAAATTGTTTCTTTTGTAAACCTTTTACCAATATTAAATTAGCATCTTTAATATTTTCATTTAATATCTGATAAAAATAACTATATGGAATACTATTGGTGGAATGCCATTTTAAACCGTGAATATTATTGGTCAGATAGTTATTTGTTTTTGTATATTATGTGTTAAAAAATCAAACGGTATTGAAAAGTTGAATGTGTAATGATTTTTACAGCAACAATCATCCAAATTCATAATTGCTAGTTCTTTACATAAAAAATCACTATTTTTAAACTGAAATCCATGAATATCAATAATTAGTGTTGTTGTATTTGTATTCATGGTTCTTGCTTAATTGAGTCTAACTGTTGATGTTAAAGGTATATATTTGAATATTTTATTATAAATAATTAAACAATATGCACATGTATTTGCTTCTATATCTTTATTAGTTTGAAATTCAAGTCGACACTGAACCGATCCAGCATTTAATAATTCAACAGATCTTGAGCAATCTATTACTGTTATTGGTGCAATACTTAAAAAAGCTTTATTTGATAGCAATGGTTCATTATCTTTTTCATAATAGGATTCCTGAAAGCGAGCATACATTTCATATAAAACAGAATATTTATTTTTTGTAAAATCAATATCCAAATTATCATATGGATATATTTGGTCATTAAGATATAATTTCATGTTGGTTAAGTTACAATGATCAAATTGACTCATATTCTTAGTAACTTTATTTTTTTTATTAGTTTGAAATCCTACTATTACATACCGGGGTTTTTCAAATTGTGTTGTTGATTTTATATTCCATGTATGAGATTGTGTAGGTTGCAATAATGGATACTCATATAAATCCCACGATCTAAAAGCTATCTCTAGTTCAATACCTTTATCTAAATAGTGTAAAAGTTTCAAACGTTCACTATCGGATACAGAAATATGTGGAACTTTCCAAATAAGCTTTTCAATTTTTATACTTAATTTTTCTGTATTATTTGTGTTAATTATGACATTTTCATCTGTATTGCTTCTAATTAAAATAAGTTCTTGTCTTAAGTTAATAATTATTTTTTTAAAATCCTCCGCAAAACCAATTAACATTTTTAATGGCACGCATACATTAAAGTAGCCCTTTTCTAATTTATAAGTGCAGTCAGTATTTTCAACACTCCACCCAGAATTTTTTAATCGAATACTACTACTAGGGTTCAAAGAAACATAGTTTTTTAATGTTGATGTAATTCCAGGATTTCTTACTTTGTCAATTATTTTATCTCCCAACTCATATCGAATTTCTTCAAAAAGAAATGGAAAAAAATTATTTACAAAAGAAGCTGTTTCGGAAGGTTTATTTTTATCATCAAGTAACTTTCCTTCTAAATAAATATAACTTTCTGATGGGTGAGTATAA
Organism: Brachypterus glaber; assembly: GCA_958510825.1. Classification (NCBI taxonomy): domain Eukaryota; kingdom Metazoa; phylum Arthropoda; class Insecta; order Coleoptera; family Kateretidae; genus Brachypterus; species Brachypterus glaber. The sequence goes on from OY294046.1 coordinate 8,529,879, forward strand.
ATGTCGGTTTGAGCAATAGGTATACGTATTTCATTGTTTAAGTCAAAAGAAGTATTTGAATATGGTAAATGTGAATGCAATTCCGCATTAATTAGAGAATTATCAATAAAAGTTTTTTCATTTACACTTAATATATTCATATTAAATTTTAAAGGGATGAAAATTTTTCATTAACTTTAAATCCAAGAGATTTTAAAAAATATATATTTTCAGGTGTTATTTTTTCGTTAATATTTTTTATTTTTCCACTATTTTTTGGTGTGTATTCTTTAGGGTCCTGGATAAAACTGGTTATTTTATTGTTTGCAATGCTTTTTGTAGTATTATATTTAAGCACCATTTTTATAGATGCTGCCTGTTAAATGGTTGCTTTCTTACTAAACAATATTTATTTACATATTAATTAATATTATTTTTTTTTAACTATACGTATTCTCAAACATATATCTTCATTTCTAAAATTTACAAGATTGTTATCTTGATCTAATAGTTTTATTGTTATATTAGTTATAAGATTAGTATTTATTGGTAAATATTCAATATTAGATAATTTTTCAATTATCTTAAATCCAGGGGGCACGTTTGGAAAGAATTCATGTAAAAAATGACTAGGAAGATTGTTTTTAAAACTACCCTTAACAATATTACATTCAATTCTTATAACATTTACCTTTAAAATATTTATAGGTAATTTTGAATAATGTCTTTGATTTGATTGATAAACTTTATTTTCAAAACCCAATAATGTGTTAATGCTTTGTGGTTTAGAAAAATCAACGTTATGTGTGGATTTTATTTCAGTTTTAAGTGTATTCGTATTTGCATGTAAAGACAGCGAACAATTAAAATTTTTAGTTTGATTAATTATTGATATTTGATTTTGTATAAAGTTATCAATATCGTCAATTTCATAAGAACCTTCCGGAAAAATTATTGTTTCATCGCCAATGTAAAATTTATCGTTAATATTTTTTCTATGTTAGGAATTGCGTTATAAGTTTCAAAACTACTAAAACCAATTAAATATTCATCATTTTCACCCAAGTCGATAGGGGGGTTAAAATCAGCACTTAATATAGAACCTTTCCCGTTGAAACTAAAAGAATACATGCTTTGTACAACACTTGTTTTTAAAATGAATTAAAATTAGATTGAGTAACATTATATAAGAATTTTAAACATAGATGCCCACATATTATTGTGTTAAAATTTTGAAATTGTTCATGATTATAAAAAATTTTTGCTACTTTTCCATCACTATTGAAATATTTTACTACTTCCGGTGGTGGTTTTAAGTTACCGAATGAGTCATATTACATGACAATATTTTTTGTTTTTTTCATATTTCTGTCAGTATTTTTATATTTAAAATATGCAACCCAATGTGATCCCTCATCCATTTCATTGGATAAATTAAAAATTCCAGTTTCTTGTGAATAAACCTTAATAGGTGCATTATCACGTGAAAAAATTCCACGAAAATACTTTATTTTTAGTTTTTTAGCATATTTATATAAATCAATATTGGATAAAGCACGATTGGGTAGTTTTTTGAATAGGGTTTTAAAAATAAACCCAGCCCTTTTTTATATGGTTTTAAATATAAACCTTTGCCAATTTGTTGAGCCTCAACAGCCTGATTATGTCGCTTTTGTTCGTCCAATTGTGATTGGGCAGCTTTAGTTTTGTTAATAGCACTAACTATATTACTCACAGCTGAGCCAATCGTTCCCAACATGGATAGTCCAGCAAAAATTGGTATTAATGGTAAAAACCCACCTCGTTTTGGAATTTGAATAACTCGAGTATGTCTGCTTTTATTTAGATTTTTAAATGAGTTTAAAGCAATTTGTATTGCAGATGATATGTCTTTTGGTTTAGCATTTTTTAAAGCAATTTTAGCATTTTTTAAAGCTGTATTAAAAGAAATTCCCCCTTTTCCAAAATTCTTCTTTTTTTTTCTGTTTTTATTATTTTTTTTTCTTTTAATTTTTGGTCTTATCCCCATACCAAATTTTGTTTTTAACCTCATGGCTCCTAACACTCCAAATGATGCTAGCTTTTCACCTATACTGGAATCACTTGAATTTAATCTTTCGCTTGCAGAATTACCTAGAATTTGATCAGCCTTATGTCTATTAGAAATGTTTGTATTTTGAGAATATGCAATATCGTGTATTCGACAAGCTGAATCTAATTTATTTATCCCTAAATCACCACGTCTTAACCTTTTTTCTAAGTCTGTCCCTGGCCCACAAAAATTATAACCTAAAAAATATATTAAATTTTGTTAAACATTATTTAAAAAAATAATATATTTTATTTTTACCTGGTATATGTAATTCAAACGGTAATTTATTGATTAAAGTATTAAGTAAAGAAGAACCTTTCTGTTTAACTGTTTGTTTTCTACTAAGTGATTTATCATAAATTAACATAATTTATTAATTTTCGAGGAGCAAACATTACTTTGTACATCCAAACAATAACTATTTATATTTATAAGATTCTGTTACTTATATATACACTATTATTGTGATACAAACACTCATTAAAGCAACTTTAATATGCGTTTGATTAAACAAAACAAAAATATTGAAATTAAAAATTATAATAATATACTAAAAAATGAATACGATATTAGTAGTCGTCATGGTGAATTATTACCAAACACAATTAGATGTATAATAGCCGGCCCTTCAAACTGCGGTAAAACCAATGTTATGCTTGGGCTACTTGCACACATCAGTGGTTTAAGATTTGAAAATGTTTATGTATATAGTAAATCTTTATATCAACCTATTTACAAATTTCTTGACCAAATGTTACAATCTATACCAGGTATAAATTACGATAAATTCTCTGATAATGAAGAAATTATGCACCCGTCAGACGCCAAATCTAATTCAGTTTTTATTTTTGATGATGTGTCATGTAACAAACAAAGTATTATTCGTGAATATTTTTCTATGGGTCGTCACAATCTAATGGAGATTTCTCCCGTTAGATTAAACAGGGACAAAAGTTCTACCCAAAAAGGATAGAAGACATACATACACTCCCACTTCCACCCAACCAAACAAATTCTGTATTTGTTCTTTGTTGAACAAATACAATATTTACTTGGCCGGGCGAAAAGTGTAAAGAAATTACTGGCGCCATCTAAATTTTAGTAGAATTATCTTATTCTACAGATTCACATTAGCTATGTTCGTTCGTGCCGCTCACTGCTACACCTTCCGGCCAACCAAATAAATACTGTATTTGTTGTGTGAAAAACAAATACAGTATTTATTTGGTTGGCTGGAAAGTGTAGCACAAATGAGATAGAGATAGGGTAGACGTCTTTTGTTTCATAATTCTAGTTGTAAAGAGCTCTATTGATTCTTTCTATTTATGTCAAACGTATGCACAAATACCAAAACATTTGATAAGGGATAATTCAAATGTTATTATATTATTTAAGCAGGATAAAATGAACTTAAAACATGTTTTTGAAGACCATATTAATACTGATATGTCACTTTTAAAATTTTACGAAATGTGTTCACTTTGTTGGAAAAATAAATTTGATTTTATTATGATTTGTAAGGATAATGATTTAAATTGTGGGCGATACCGTAAAAATTTTGATACGTATATACAGCTTTAATGTTATACTATAAGTTAGTACTTATTTAGCAGTAGTCAAGTTAACACCTTACAGCTATACCGGAGCTAACAGGTATAAACAATCTGTTTATATTTTGGCTGTATTTATCTGCTCAACATATAACAGGTATAACAGATGTAACAGCCTGTTTAGGCTGTATTGTAGTATTTTGGCTGTATTTATCTGCTCAACATATAACAGTTATAAACAGATATAACAGCCTGTTTAGGCTGTATTGTAGTATTTTGGTTGTATTTTATCTGCTCAACATATAACAGGTATAACAGTCTGTTTAGTCTGTATTGTCAGTATTTTGGCAGTATTTTCTCTAATCAGTTTATTTTAAAGTTTAATATATATAAACATGGATAAAAAAATTGCTATGGAACTAATTAAAACAAGAAAAAATGTTAAAGCCAAGCTTGATGCGTTAAAATCCAGTCGAATGCATAATGAGCTAATGTTACAAAGCTCTTTCAAGCCTCTAGAAAATATTATAACAAAATCATTTGAAACGCATATAAAAAAAGAACCAAAATTTGAACCCAAATTACAAGCTGATGACAGCATGAATCAATATAAAAAAAATAATTTAAATGAAACAATAACGGATACTCCTTATCACTTAATGCAAAAAACACCAAGTAAAAAAACACAACTTTTTAATAGATCACAAATCAATAAAAGCATGTTTATTCCTAACGACGACGACGACGAATCATTTTCTAACTCCCCTGAAAATGATACTGTTGTGTACACCAATGCAAATGATCAATATTTTTTTGATGAACAAGGGAATGAGCCACCTAATATGAATCAAACTGTATTGGATAATGTTAATAATGACAGCTTTGCTTTATATTTGGATCAATATGATGTGTTACCTCGCCACTATGTCTTAGGACACATTCGTGATACAAATAATGAGTATGATCACCACTATTTAAAACATGACTTATATACAGATAAAATACATTTTGGTGACTCTGAATTAAATTTTGAAGGACCCAATTTAATTATTAAAAATCAAAATTTCCCAGGAACGCCTGGTCTATATGAATTAATATTTAAAAATGAACCAATAAATGATAATTTTACACAGCAAGATTATGAACAATTTGGTAAAATTTTATTATTAACCAATGCACATAAAAGACATTTTAAACCTGATGAACAAATTGCCGGTAACCGCAGCAATAAATATCGTTTTGTAATAAAACCAATTTTAAAAGTAATTGAAACTGAAAATCAAGTTAACCAAGAAAAACATTCTAAAACCTTGGGATTTAGTCAAAAATCTGGTTACGGCCTGCTCAAGGAATACAATAAAAAGCCCATCGAGTTAGTTTATTTTAATAGTTTTAATGAGTTAATTGATCGATTACGACTACTGATTGCATCAAAATCGGCTGGAAATAGTTCACATACAAATGAAATTATTAGTATAATAGAGGAACTAGTTGAATCTAAAATCATACTAAAATGAATAATATAAATAAAAACGCTTCCAAACATGTTTACTTTAATGAGAATAAAAATTCAACACATTTGATGGTGTATTGGCAATATGCATATATAAATTCTAGAAAATCTAATTGGCATCAGATTGCAGTAGATCGTTACAGATTTCAGTGTCGTATCGACAGAACGGAAAAACTATTAAAATATATTTTATTAAATAAAATAACAAAAATCAATCTATTAAAAAAAAATAAATAATGAAAGTTGATATTAAAAGACAAATAATAAACGAATTGCATTCAAACGCTAGAAAAACATTTCCGCGTAGACATGTAATATTAAAAGGCTTAAACGATTTATATCAGGCTGATTTAATTGAAATGATACCATATGCTAGAGAAAATAAGGGTTATAAATATATATTAGCTGTTGTCAATGCTTTTTCTAAACGGGCTTATGCGGAACCACTTAAAAGTAAATCAAGTAAAGATATTGTCCCTGCTATGCGTAAAATATTAAATCATAAAGAGGTTCAACCTGTTAACTTACAAACTGATTTTGGTAAAGAATTTTATAATCGTGATTTTTCAAATTTAATGAAAGAATTTAACATAAATCATTATTCTACATTTTCTACTACAAAAGCCTCAATTTGTGAGCGACTAATACGGACTTTAAAATCCTGGTTATGGAAAGAATTTAGCTACCAGGGTAATTATAAATGGATAGATTTACTTCAGCAAATATTATTAAAATATAATACAAGACGTCATCGTACAATAAAAATGAAACCTATTGATGTTAATTTTAAAAATGAAAAAAACCTACTCAAAACTGTATACAATAATACTAAAATAATTAATCAAAAAAGTAAATTTAAAGTAAACGATAATGTTCGCATTAGTAAATATCGTGAAGCTTTTTCAAAAGGTTACACCCCAAACTGGTCTAATGAAATTTTTAAAATAAAAAAAGTGAACTATTCTAATAACCCTGTAACATATATTTTAAAAGACGGTAAAGAAGAAACAATAAAAGGATGTTTTTATGAACCGGAATTATTACGTACAAAATATCCAAAAGTTCAGTTAATACAAAAAATATTACGCAGAAAAAAAAATATGGTTTTTGTCAAATACTTGGGCTTAGATAATACACACAATGAATGGATAAAAAAGTCTGATTTAATTTAACTATATAACATGTGTTTTGTATTTAAATTTTCTAGTTTATTTTAGAATGTCAAACATTATAGACAAGTTTGGACGTAGTGGTTATAAAAAAATTAAAACTACTGATTTATTTGATCCAATAGTTAAAAAAGTACATGAAACCAAACCAGAAAAATTTAGTTCATATGCCTTTTTTACTGTAAGCGGATCTAATGCCGATTTGTATACAACTTCAATGGAATTTTTGTATAAACTACATAATAATACATATTTTATAAAATTCCCATTAAATGAAGCAAAAATTATAGATATAATTTTTCCAGAAAATACTAAAATTTATGTGGGAAAAAGGTCTCATAATATTAAGAGTCTTATTGGTCAAATAATCAAAAAAGATGATAACATATCACTTACATCACCAAAAAAAAATAAAAGTAGTGTCTTTGTCACTTTTGTTTTATTAATTCCAACAGAAAAACAAGAAGAAGAAGAAGAAGAAGAAGAAGAAGAAGAAGAAGAAGATGTCAAACAAAAATCTACAAGCCTATAACATATATTATTATTTTAAATATGTAAATTATAGAATGTGATTTATTAATAAAATATTGTTATGTAAATTTGTTTTTGTTTTTATTCATTATGTAGTAATTAAATAAGCCCCTGTATATATTATAAACTTTATTTTAACTATTAACCCTTTTTGACTTAAATTATGAGTCACACACACACACACACACATGTTGCATGCGGTACCCTTTTTTTAAATTAGACAAGTCTGCACTGGTAATTAATTACCCTCATCACATATAATTAAATAGACCAGACTATTTTTTCGCAAATTTTGCATAAAATATGAATCATACACATCTGTCACATGCAGATTTTCATTTAAAAATAAATTAATACATAATTAATTTCACCCCATACCATGTAGACTAGTAGACCGTATCCAAATGTCATGATTTTTGTGTAAATTTGAAATTTTAAATTTCCCGCCAAAAATTATGCTAATTTATCTAGAACTCTCACAGTATATCTACTAGCTCGCAAAGAAAAAAGTAGATATTTTTGTAAAATTCTGCAAAAGAATGTTACATAACCTTAAAATAATTTTTGGCATACGTCAAAACAAAAATAAGAAAATCAGTGCGCATGCGCTGGATTTTTCTCATTACTGCGGTGAGTGAATCGTAAAATAAAACTCCCTGGCGTTTTTTAGGCTTCCCTCGAATTTCCAGAATAAAAAAAAAACAGAAAATATTTTTTTTTCAGAATCAAGATTAGCTTTCAGATAAAAGATTGGCTTGTATTAGTAAAATGTTTTTACCTGTATCAGGTTCTAGTTATAATTGTATACCGGGTGTTTCACGAAGGTGGTTCAAAAAACGGCACTTCCGGTTTCACCGGAAATGAATCGAACTTTCGATTTTTAAATGAAATACCCTGTATATTTTTACATATTTTGATTCAGAAATCAATTCTGAGAACAAGAATGTGTTACTTGTCAAATATTGACATGTCATGTAATTTTTTAGTTAAATCTTCAATTTAAATCTTTTGTGTTTTAATGCCAAGTTCTTCCAAATAAACTATTCATGTGTGGTATCAAAATGTTCGCAAGAAAATTACGAAAAAAGTTCGATTCATTTCCGGCGAAACCTGAAGTGCCAAAAAATTTCTAACCATGTCAAAAAATCTTAAATTATAAATAATACAGCTTTTGCAAATTTTAATATCCTACCTAAAAAAATAAAAAAGTTAAGGAGGGTGAACCACCTTCCTGAAACACTCGGTATATAAGCTTTCTATTGTTTATAAACAATAAAAAATTGGTGGCACCCGAGAAAACCTAAAGTTTTTGCATCGGCAGCAAATGTTAATCAAGTAGTCCAGTAAAATTAATCGATTTTTATTTGTTTGAATTCTTCTACATTTTTTACATGACCTTCTTGGTAAATCAGGATATTTTGTAATTAATTTTCTACAGGTTCTACTAATTATTTTATCATTTTCACCAAAAATAGCAAATAAATCCAAAATAATATATTCCTAGCCTCTGCCATTATTTTACACTAATTTATCAGGATAATTACGAAATTACATTTAAACAAATAAAAAGGAAATTTTATTTACCGGCCTACTTGATCAAATACAACTTTAAAAATTTACAGAAATACGTCTTTTTTCACAATACTTTGCAAATAGCTCGAAAACGGTTAATTTTAGGTAGAGGGTATCCTATATTCATTTTAAAGTAAATTTAATTCTCTATTTAACTAAATAAAAAAAGTATAGTCATTAAAAAAAAATAAGTTATGGCTATGTTAAATTTGTTAGATTTGACCTGCTTTCTGAGACACCCTGTATAAATTTTGGGTTCTGTTTCGGCAATTAATTTTTTTAGGGGTGCTTGAATTTGCTTATTTTTAGCTAAAAACTTGAATAACTCAAAAACTACTGGAGATAGACATAAAGTGTTGCACATCAAAATAAAGCAAATTTAATGCAGATTTTAAAAATAAAAATTTAGATTTTTTTAAAATTTTTTTTTCGTTTTTCGCAAAAATAAAATTTATTAAAAAAAAAATTAAAAAATTAAGTTTTGTTGAAAACTTAAAAAAAAATCCAAAAAAAGTTTCTTTTTACGTAAAACGAAAAATAAATAGAAAAAAATATGTTTTTAAAAAAAATTGTTGTTACCCCATTTTACACTCTTATCTCAATCTGATTTTCCCTTGGGGAAAGTAAAAGTACTTTGTTTTTACAACAACAAACAATAACTGGTGCCAACAAAAGAACACTTTCTCCTTTTTTTTAATTTTTTTCCCAGCGGGAAATGTAAAACAAAACTAAAGAATTAAAAAGTAAAAAATAAAAAGAAATAGTACCTCCTCTTTAGGATCATTTCCGAAAGTGGCGAATTTCTGCTCAGTCAGCAGACTTTTGGCCGTTTTGATGATGTCCTTGCACTTTTTTGGTGTCTCCTCCACTTTGCCGGCAAGAAACAGACAGCAACAGGCAGTCACATACCTGGTGAAGATTATATTAAGTATTAAAAAAAATCTTACGAGATTTTCGAGATTTTTAAAAGACTTCCGAAAATTTGTAAACACTTCTCATAGTGGTTCGACCCTCAAAACGATAAAAAAAAATGTTTTTAATCCCCTTATCTCACCCCGATTTTTATTAAAAACAAACCAGTCAAAAACTTTGGATAAGGAACTTATGGTTCAAATTTATCCCAAAGCGTTCACGAGTTATCGCGGTCACTAATTTTTCAGAACAGATAGATCGACAGAAAGATTTTTTTGGCGAAAATCATTTTCCATAATTCAAAAGGTCGAAAAACGTAAAAAAGCAATATATTTACATATATTTTTTTTACTTTCCCAGGAGAAAGTAATTTAACAGTTTTATTACACAACGTACCTGGGAAACTGCTTGAACGAGTGGAACATGTAAAAGCGGTGGAAGTAGACAACTCCGGTGGCGGCAGTGTTACACCCCAGGTCCATTTTGGACCCGGTGTCGATGATGAATCTGGCGCCTGAAAAAATAAAAATACTGCTACCAACAAAACCATGAAGCTGAAGTTTGCAACGATTTACTGCAACGAAAATTCAAATAGTATATTAAAGTACTAGTTTCATGACATAAGTTTTTAGCGCACGAGTACAAGTTTAGAAAACAAGCCGCTTGCGGCAAGTTTTCTAAAGTACTAGTGCGCTAAAAACGTGTTATGGAATAAGTACTTTAATATACAATTTGATTTTTCGATGCAAAAAACGTTGCAAACTTCAGCTTCATACAAAACCTATGATACCGAATTTATTATAATTTTTTTTATTAAAAATCTTTTCATTTCTCAGGTTTGACCTTAAATTCTTGATGATAAAAATCAATATTTTTAAAACTTGGAATTTAATATAAAAAATTCAAAATTTGGATGAATTAGGTAAATGCCATTTTTTTATTTAATATGGACCATATAATTACTTTTTCCGTTAATTTCATGATGATAACCATCAATAATGTCAAAACATGGAACTTTATATAGCACATTTCACTTGCTTGATCAAGAAGGATATTTTGTCACCTTGACTGATACAGCTCGTCAAACGTAGGAAGAGTTTTTAAATATAGACACGCCCCCCAAACCAAAAAAAAAACAATCAAAAAAAATATAATTATTTTCCAGATAAGTGCGGAATGTTTCACTTTTCTACACGCGACTGCATTTGACTGAATAATGTCAAGCAGTCAAGTGCAGAAAATTAACTTTCTGAAAGTGTTAAAAACTATATTTTTTTCTACATGTGGAAAGTAACATGCATACAACAATAATCATTTAAAACTATAAAAAAACATTTTTGTTTATTTAAAAAAATTACAGTTCTTTTTTACTATCAAAGTTTTCAATGCTCAAACTAAAATACTTTTGCGCACTTTTCACACTAGTATGGAAAAGTATATTTTTTCACACGCATGACATTGGTTCGTCGGCTGCCCGACGGCCAACCTACCGCTGACGGAAATTACGTTGGCTGAATGTTGGCCGTCGGGCGGCCAACGAACCAATGTTTGTAGGGATATTATAAAATCAATGTGAATTATTTTATGTTAGCTTGATATTAAAATTTTTGTAGTAAATTATATCAAAATTTTTATGTTTTTTTTTTATGAAAAAAGCAAACTTTTTTGTAATTATAAGACACCATATGGCATTGATGGGCACAAAATGGTTAAGGACACACACACATCACATCACATATACTCGGCGCATTATCTATCTGAGTAACAAATTGGATCAAGGAAGCTATGATTAGTGGTTTAAAAATGACTTTTAGTAATATTTTTGTAGCCCATTGTGCTTTTGATAATTTTTAACATTTAGGTTAAATTAACTGTCATTTTACGTCTTACAAATAATAACAAAATCTGTTTAAAAAGTAAAACTTTGTTCAAAATTATAATAAAAGTAAGTTTTTATTCATAAAGTGCTATTATAAACTTAAATTTAACATTACCTGAATAAAATTACGGACCAGTATTATTTTAACCAAAAAATTCTCTTCTATAGTGTTTACTTCAAAAATTTATAGAGCACTGCATTATATTATTTAATTTAAACAAAATGTTTATAGATTGATGCTTTGGTTTTCTTTTTATGCACTTTTCTTGTTATTAATTCTTGCTAAAGCAAATTATTTGGATTTTTTTATAAATGTCAAAATAATGTCTTGATTGACAATAAATTTTAAACAAGATGAAAACCTTACATAAGGAACTAAATATATTCTGCCAAGCAAATAACAAGAAACGAATGACCATCAACTCAGATAGATAATGCGTGGAGTTTAAGTCCTTATTTTTAGTTACAATATTTTTTAATAAAAATAACTGGTTTTTAATGGATAAAACAATGGGCAATTTACTCAGGAAGTAGGTGTACTTTTTTGCCAAAGTACTTCTGAAATACTGGAAATACTTGGAAGTACATGAAAGTACTTTGAAATATATGAAAGTACTTGAAATAAATTTAGACGAGAATTTAGAGTACTTGGGTACTTCCAGAAATTGAAAGTAAGTGTAATTTTTTTGATGTGTATCATCCCTTGGGTAAAAGCCAGTAAAAAAACGTGTTTTTTTAGTCTAAAAAACCCTCAAAAAAAAAACAGGATTTTGCACTCCATGTCCCTTGCAGTATGGGAATCTGGTTGAAGCTAAGACAGGTCCAGACTACTCATGGGCGGATTTAGGGGAGGGGCCATGCTCCCCCCCCCCCAGTGAGATATATTAGCATAGAAATACCTTCCAAATTATATTTTTGGTGAAAGCGCAAGTTTTTTCCTTACGGATGGCCTCCTCCCTTAAAATGAAATAAATCCGCCCCTGAGACCACTGAACTAGCTAGAACAGCTATCCAAAACCCAAATTAAAGATAATTTATGATTTATTAGCACAAAAGTGAAAGAATTTGTGATTATTATAGAAATAGAAAAACAAACCAAGTAAACGATTGCTCAGAAATATGTAAAATAACTACTGGAATAACTACAAAATCCAGCTGTTAAATAGAATAAAATCACAAATATTATAAAATTAAGACTCCTTAAATGCTTTTATGCGATATATGTTAAAATTTTAAATTCCTAACTTACCCTCTTTGCGATATCGCATTTCTGTATTGTAATCGATGCCATCTAAAGATGACGGGGTGTTTTTTAACTCCCTCTTGTCGTAATACCATCCTGGCATTTTATTAAAATTGTCAATATATTTGTTAATGATTTAACACCACAGAACACACTGTCTCATAACAAATTTTGCACTGTTTGCAAAAATATAACCTAACAACAACTGTCAATTTAGGTGTTAAACCGTTTCAAGTGTTACCAACAAAAACGAAATTTGCAACCACTTTTAAAATATTATTCATAGATTTAAATCCTAATCAAAACGATCAGTAACTTAATAAAAGTATTCTTATGAATCTTAAAGGTTAATTTAAGCAATTAAATTAATAAATTAATACATAATTTAATAATAACATTTCATGGTATTAAACAATTTTAGGTTGGCGGTACGTTTTTGAAAACTATGCTCCAGTAGCACCAACTGAAATTTATAGGTTAAAAAAAGGTCCCTAAGCTAAACACTATTTAAACATAGGTTTTGCTCAAGACGTTTACAGAAACATTTATTGAACAATATTTTACCTAATTTATTAGCGAAATGCCAATAAATATATAATTTAAAATAGTTTTTTGATTTTCATTGGAATAAAAGTATGTTGGTAGCTCTGTTTTAAACGGACATAGTGATTTTCTGTCTCTGTCACTTCCTGTCAAAAAAATATCTTTCTTTTAGAACGTGTGCATGGTGGAGCAGAAGGTGTGTACAAGTTTTTTATATTTTTTCAACAGTTTAAGTATTATTTTAATGGTTAGTTAAGTTTGAATCTTATTTCATAATTACCTGGCAATATTTCTGCAAAATATTTTCTCCGGAATGTTTATTTTTTCGCTAAATTTCGAGTTTTTAGTTTGGCCTCGCGGAAACCACGAGGCCAGGACTTGTGTGATATGGCTTCTATTATTGCTATTTAATTTATTTAAGATTTTATTATTTTGCTACAATAGTTTTAGACTAAAAAAGTGGCCGACTAGCCATATGCAAGATCTGCGAAAAACACATAACCCCACTGCCGAGTCCAACCATGGAATAAATCTGTTTTGCCCAATCCAGGCCCTCTATTTTCTTATTTTTGTAGTTTTTGGGTCAGGTTATGGGCCTCTAATCCACAGTTACTGTAGGTATATGTGGGGTTCCTATTTTCGTTTTGGGCATGCATGTCTTCTGCCCCCTTGTTAACAAAATATCCTAATTTGCAATAATTTATTTCAATTGTATTAGGTATTTTTTTAGTTTTTGGGTCAGGTTATGGGCCTCTAATCCACAGGTACTGTAGGTATATGTGGGGTTCCTATTTTCATTTTGGGCATGCATGTGTTCTGCCCCCTTGTTAACAAAATATCCTAATTTGCAATAATTTATTTCAATTGTATTAGGTATAACATATTTTATGTTATTGTTCAGAAGAGTATAATGGTGGTTAAGAAAGTACCTACACTATGGTCTGTTTCATCAAGCAAGATAGTAAATTAAAAATCGCACAGTGAATATTTTCAAAACAGATTCGAATATTGGATGTGCAAATATACTGCATAGTTTATTTTATAAAACATAACTATATTCTATGCACAAACATATACTATTCAAACCTGTTGTAAAAATATTTACTGTGCGATTTTTAATTTACTATAGTACCCTGTTTTTTAACGCATGGTTAAATTTTTGGTTTAGTTCACATTTTATTGGTGTTAAAATAATTGTTATTGTATTTTGATTGGTGTTAAAAAACATTAGCTATGCAATGAAAAATAGCCCTTAGAGAGAAAATGTGTACATAATGTCTGCTACATTTTTGTAGAATGTCTAAATTTTTGTGAATAGTAATCTTTTCGATTTTTCTTATGCAATTCACAAAGCAGAATTTTGAAATTTTCTAGAGCAACAGGGCCAGTGTGAGGCAGGGACCCTACTTCATTTGGCATTTTTTAGATATCGAGTTTGTTTTTCTTGCTTCGTGTAAAATTATTTTTTAAGGTCGAAGTTAATGCTCTAAATGGTTTTAGCAGTTCAGTTAATAGTAATAATAAATAACCTTTTTTGGTTTTATACATATAGTTTAGTTAAGTGTTTATTTTATATGTTCAAAATGCCCCTAGGGATGTGGAAAATGTCATTATTATTTTATTTTTTTCTTTATTTTAATAATTATTTACAATACTATTTATAACCTAAGTACCTAAACTAATTTAGAGCTAAGGGAATGTTCAAGTATTACGTAACGCTCCTAGGTGGGGGTTATTTTGGAGTGTTACGCCCATGTTAATGGTATATGAAAATAGCGTTACAGGGTGGGGGTGTGGGTCCAAAATGATCAAAATATGTGTTACATAATACTAAATAATACAGTATTATTTATTTCATTATCAAAAAATTCAGTTAATGTATAATAGGCTTTATTAACTAGATTTTGTTTTAAATCTTTTTTAATCTTTTTGTTTTAACCTTTAACTGCTATTAAAAACCAAGTGGTTAAACCAACCTGACAATTTTTTAACGGTTTCAAAGTTTTTCCAGTCAAAACCGCTGTTTTGTTGGGTTTATAGACCTGACTGTGCAAAGAATCTTTGTTGCTCAACCTAAATGCAAGTCAAGTACAATTTTTGGTTATTTTAGGCTTAGTACTATAGTAATCTAATCTAATTAGAAGGTTAGTAGTTTGACAGGAAGGGACCCTACTAATTAGTACCTATCTGTATATCGTGATGTGAAAAAATCTTAAATCCTCTTATGAATATGACTACTGCAGTCTTAAAGGGGGCTTTTATTTCCTTCTAAAGGTAAGTAGTTATAATTTTTCATTTACTAGCGGATATAGTCATATTCATTCAGAGAAAACCACCTGTAGAATATGATTATTCCGATAAAAGTTAAAACTATTCTATTTTTCCTTGTTACAGCAGCCACAATGCCACAAAACGAGTATATAGAGCGCCACAGGAAGTTGTATGGTAGAAGGCTAGATTATGAAGAAAGAAAGCGCAAGAGGGAGGCTCGTGAGCCTCACAAGAGGTCACAAACTGCCAGATCTCTTCGCGGTATCAAAGCCAAGATATTCAACAAAGAAAGAAGAAATGAAAAAATACAGATGAAGAAGAAAATCAAAGCACATGAAGAGAAGAAGGTAAAGAAAACAACAGAAAAGGTAGCGGAAGGAGCTTTACCTGTTTACTTGCTTGATCGTGATGTGCAATCTAGAGCTAAAGTTTTGTCGAACATGATAAAA
The DNA here is from genome assembly GCA_958510825.1 of Brachypterus glaber. NCBI lineage: Eukaryota > Metazoa > Arthropoda > Insecta > Coleoptera > Kateretidae > Brachypterus > Brachypterus glaber. The sequence continues at coordinate 8,545,582 of OY294046.1, forward strand.
CAGAAGAGGAAAGAAAAAGCGGGAAAATGGGACGTCCCTATCCCGAAAGTTCGTGCCCAAGCCGACGCAGAAGTAATGAAAGTCGTAAAATCGGGAAAAACGAAAAGAAAAGCCTGGAAAAGAATGGTAACTAAAGTAACATTTGTAGGAGAAGGGTTCACTCGTAAACCACCGAAGTTTGAAAGATTCATCAGGCCAATGGCCTTAAGATTTAAAAAGGCGCACGTGACACACCCGGAGTTGAAAGCGACATTTTGTCTGCCTATCATCGGGGTCAAAAAGAACCCCAGTTCAGCTATGTTCACCAGCCTGGGTGTGATCACAAAAGGTACAGTAATCGAAGTAAATATTAGTGAGCTGGGTTTGGTGACGCAGGCTGGTAAGGTAGTGTGGGGTAAATATGCCCAGGTGACGAACAATCCAGAGAATGACGGATGCATCAATGCTGTACTTTTAGTTTAAGTAAATTTTTCTTTCTGTGTATATTTAATAAATGATTTTTTTTTTATGTAACTTGTTTTGTATTTTCAATCGGAAACACTATTACCTAAAGGTACATTTATTCAGCTTTATTTTAATTTTTAAGGATTCACCAATTCGATACCCCCAAGCAACAAAGCCGTAACTCAAATATTGTCATTTTTCACGACAGCTAAATTTCTAAAATATTTTTTATATTTGAGGGTGCGCAAATGATTGAAGTGGAAAAGATAGCCACGTGATACATCATTTGAAAGCTTATAAAATTCTCTATTTAACTATTAATTTTTTATTTATTGGTGGTTTCTGATAATATTCAAGCTTAGAATTTCTTACTAGTGTTTTTATGTAAACTTTTGGTTAAGATGGCCTGTATAGAAGACTGAGTAGTACCACCATGTGTATCTTTTTTCAAGGCGTTTACCTATATAGGTATGAGTATAACTCAAAATGGGCCTAACTTGAGTTACATCCTTGTTGGATGGTAGTGTCAAATTCTGTTACTTGTAACATTTAGGTGTTATTAATTGTAATCAAAATTGATATTATTTTTATCATGTCGTTTTCTAAGGAATTTTCCAGTGAGATTTGAAAAACGATTTATAGCTTAAACTGCGTTTGTTATTGGTAGATCCACCTTAAAAATTTAGTTTGGAAGAAAACCTGGCCCCAGGATGCACGCATGAAATTAAACTGAATAAATTCATCTTAATTTAAGGCCCTTAGAGTTGTAAAAACCCGTTTATCCAACACCTTCACAGAAACACTTGTTTTGAGCACTATTTTAAATGTCAAAAGTGAGTTTCACCCACTCTTTTACGTACAGCTTTTGATCTCACCCAAAATTAGTTACATGCCCTATTAATTATTATAACTATTCTATATATAGAAGCACGTTAACTAAACCATAAAAATTAAAGAAAAGCCCAAATTATTCTTTAGTTTTTGAATAAAATACTGTTTTTATTAAGAATTCTGTCATCACCGCGTACATTTTGACGTTTGTAAGAAATGTAAAACTAGCAATTGTTTTTTTTTAATAGGCATACTTAGGCCATGGCTACCTATTATTTTAGTATTAAGAAAACTTAATCTTAATATTTTTGACATAATTTTTCGCAAAATTATAGATATTTATTTAAAAATAAAAGGTGTTGGATAAAATTAAATTCTCAACTCGTGTATTGAATTTATCCACTTAATATAATACACTAGTTAAGAAAATAACTATTTAAAGTTTTTTTTACAATAGTTTTAAAACAAAAAAACTGTTTTACGACTTTAGAGGTTCTTAAATTGGGGAGCGATTAAGCTCCAGCCAGAGGCTCGCATAACTAGGATAATACATAACATACGATGCCGATGCCGGCTTGATGTTTCGTCATGTATCTTGTGGGCAGGCCTATAACGTTATGTTAGTCACGCATTAGACCCTTTGGATAGCGCCTTATCACGAATATGGTATAAAAAAAATCAAAATGGCAGGTCCAATATGGATGACATTTTCTCGATTTAAATTTGGCAGAAAAATATTAATCTTTAAACTTTTCCAGATGTTCTTAAAACACAACAAACCCACTTCTCGTCGCCGAGAAAATGGCTAGATATCCTCGACATGACTCAACGATGAATGAAACATCTGCACTCTATCGGATGTCGAAATTTCATTTTGAGAGTCATGACGCACTTTTTGTATTGTGACTTGAGGACGAATGAAATTTATTTTTTTTGTTTTTCTTGCCTCTAGATTGGATAAAAATCATCCAACATGCAGATCTTCGTGAAGACACTCACGGGCAAGACCATCACTCTTGAGGTCGAACCTTCGGACACCATCGAAAATGTCAAAGCCAAGATCCAGGATAAAGAAGGTACGTTTCTTTCCGAGCAGTACAATTTACTTTTTAAAATTACAATTTACTTTTTTTTGTGATGCCCCCCTTTTTTTTTAAGTTGTTGGGTAACATTTCGCTATCGGTCCAAACTTATTACTTTTCCTAGTAAAAAAAAAATATGATTTTTTTACTTTTGTTGACGTTTTTATTCAAAAAATATGACACGGAAACGACTTTTTGGACAAAAAGTTATCCAAAGTTCTCGACTAAGATTATTTTACTTTCCTCAAGGAAAGTCTTGAATTGGTAAAAAAATATTGCTGCAAAAAAAAACACTTTCTTATGTTCGTTAAAAATTTTAAAAAAGTCCAAACTTTTAAAAATTTTTTTTTGCTAAATAAATTCATTTTTTTTTTCAATTTCATTTATTGTTTGAATTAAGTTAAACCAACAGGGGAAAGTATTCTTTTGTTGGTAGCAGTATTTTTTTATCCAGGGTGGGCCCACTCTTTAATTTTTATAAAAGAGATTTTTTTCTTATTTAACTGCCGCTTAGCATTTTTAAACCATATTACATATTTTAAAAATAAAAAGTTATAAAGGGGAAATTATTTGAATTAACATCTGTAACACTTGCCCTTGTCTCTCAGGAATCCCCCCAGATCAGCAACGTTTGATCTTCGCCGGCAAACAGCTGGAAGACGGCCGAACTTTGTCCGACTACAACATCCAAAAGGAGTCCACTTTGCACTTGGTGCTCAGACTGAGAGGTGGTGCCAAGAAACGTAAGAAGAAGAATTACTCCACCCCAAAGAAAATCAAGCACAAGAAGAAGAAGGTCAAGTTGGCTGTATTGAAATACTACAAGGTGAGAAATTGATTTAAAATATTTTACAGGTTTTACATTCAGTCAAAAAACCTATTTTTGCATTTTGGAATTTAAAATGTATGAAAAAAGTGGGTGTTAAAAAATATCGGTCTGTCCGTCAGGCTGTATTTAAACTTTCTAACCGAGTGTCCGATTAAGAAATATCCTTTTCATATGTCTGCCTTGCTAAGCTGAAAGGTCCTATATGTATATGTTAAACCTATGTAGATATGACCTTTCAGCTTAGCACGGCAGATGTATGTAGGTTAAGTTGATTCTACATTCCCACATACTTTTAAACTAAGTTGACCGATTTGGGTGCGCAGCCATTCCATGATGAAGGACGCTACCATTCGTACAATATTTTATAAAAAAGTCGCAAAAACTAAAACTGATATTAAAGCTGGTATGAAAAATAGAAAGTGGAGATGAACTAAAATTTGCCAACATATTATATCTCTACAGCCTTTAATGACGCTAGAAACGAGGTATAATGTGTATGAATTTTGCCACAATTTGCGTTACATAATATATGGACACCTAGAGGAAAATAAAAAAATATTGGAACAAATTTCTGTTCTTTATTTTTTTTAATTAATTTTTGGGGGTGATTTTTTTTATAATTTCGGGGGGTAAAAATGTCACCATGAAATTAACTTTTGTGGGAAATGTGTGAATATTTCTCTAAACGTGGGATGTTAGAGGTATTTTTAAAAAATATATCGTGGGTCATTTAAGCTTTAAAAAATTTAATAAACTTTCAAAATTCATACATTTTGTGTAGCATTTTATAATAATATAATTCATGAAGCTGTTTTTTTTCATTTTCTCTTTTACAACGGTTCTTATTTTTTCAGGTTGACGAAAACGGCAAAATCCACAGACTGAGACGTGAATGTCCCAGTGAACAGTGCGGTGCCGGTGTCTTCATGGCCGCCATGGAGGACCGTCACTACTGCGGAAAGTGTGGCTACACCCTAGTTTTCTCCAAACCAGAAGACAAGTAGATATGTATATTTAACTTTTAAGTTTTATAATAATTAACTTCCTTGTTTATATATTGATCGAAATATAGTACGGGCGAGGATTTAAACAAATTTTTGTGGTTTTATTATACTATTCACAGCGCCTGCGCTAGAATCTTATTACAGGGCGCCCACCGAAAATTTTCAGATTTTTTTTATGATTTTATGACAATTTTAGGCATTTTATGACAAAATATTTGGACAAAAAGGCGCAAATCTTTTATTTTTAATCCTTATTCTACAGCACTTATCTCTAGACAAGGCCAGACCGAGCCAGTCAAAGCCCCGGGAAACTTTTTTCCAGGGCTCCCTATTTTTTCAAAATATAATTTAGTTACGGCACTTGTACAGGGGGCTGAAGTGACTCCCCTTCTAAAAAATGGTCGTCAGTTCTTCATTCAAAAGTTAGCGCTGCAGAGGAATTTTTTTACGAACTGACGTTTTTTTTATGTAATATTTATTTTTTCTACGATCCTGAAAAAATATAAAGTTTCTTAATATTTTCTAGTTTTTATTACTTATTCAAAGTTTTGAGAAAAGCAAAGCATACAAAGCAAAAAATAACATACAGATTTATGTATGTTCAACAGGAAATATGATTTTCTTTTGCTTTTAGTTTTCTTGGTATTTAAATTTAAAATGCAATATATTATAGTACCTAGCTGTTTAATGTGTTGCCTATAACGCAAGCCTTTTGTGTAAATCATGGCAACATTGACAGTTTGCTAATTAAATTAGATTTCTTTAGATATGTTCCCATAAAAAACAGTAAAATTGTACTGTTTTACGATTTCATAAGAAAAAGACCGCGTATTTTGATGTTTTTTATGAAATGTAAGGTAACTAAATCAAAATTTAAGTAATTTTTATAAAATCTAGACATAAAACATCCCAAGTTATACCTTGGTCAAACTAGTAAGGTCAAAAATAGAAATATTTGGATTGAAAAACATAAAAGGCTGTGATGAAAGGTGGAAAATAGCATATAAAACGAGGTGAGCTAAATTCGTAGAATCTACAACGTAAATTAAGGCAAACCTACATACGTGAAATTAGGCAAACCTACATACATAAATATCAAACTAGGGTGATATAGAAATATCAAACTTGTGTGATATAAGGCGTTTTCTGAAGAGTGTGCTAAATGTAATTTTTATAAGGGATCGTAGGAAAGAAACAATGTGGAGATTTTCTTTATTTTATTTAATTTGATAACTCTGTATTACTAAATTGAAGTTTTTTTAAAAAACCTTCGACCTAAAACGAAAACAAAAATTAATTTGCAATTTATCAAAAACAAAATCACCCACCTGTCTTAAGAGAAAAATCAGCTTTTCTAAATCATTTGACCATTTGATATCATGTAATGGAATGTTTGCATTTGGAGCATTTTTTTCTTGCATTGATGAATTTCTATAAAAAATATTACAATATTAAATATTAGTCCGGTCATAAGTTTTGGGGCCCCCAAAACTTGTGACTTCACTCAATGAACCCCGCGTCATTGAGTGAAGTTTTGGGTATTTAAAAAGTGTAAATTTTATTTTTTGTCGTATTTTTCTGTTATTTTTTGCAAATTTTACTCCAAGTAACTCCACATTTTAAAAAAATTGGGTGATTATACAAAAACTTTATTTTTTCCCGTCTGGAGGGGGGAGCTCCTAACGCATTGTAATGCTAATCACTACCCCGTCCTTGTTACGTTACGTATTTTTTCTATTTTGTGACTCTTATAAGCTCATAATCACACGCATTTTGCGTGTTCTTATAGGCCCATAAGAGGTCTCTACTTTTTTTCTGTTCGGTTGGCAACATACAAAAGCCTATCTCTTGACGTTTTGCGTGCAAATGTCAATGTCGATTTAAAGTTTATTTTTTTACAAAATTTTGTGTTTGGGTTATTTTTACCGTGTTAAAATTGTGGACTGGTTAAATGCAGTGAAAAAAGAAGAGATAACTGTAAAATATATAAAAATATCATTTGTTCTTAGAATTTTAAACATAGTGAAAACTGTAATGCCAACCCAAAACAAAAATCCCTAAATCAGTCATCAATTTAAATGTAAGTTTTTTAAATTTTAGAGCAAAATAGAAAAAATTGTATAAAGCACTCGTTTCATAACACGTTTTTAGAGTACTACTTTAGAAAACTCGCCGCAAGCCGCTCGTTTTCTAAACTTGTACTCGTGCGCTAACAACGTATGTTATGAAACTAGTACTTTAATATACTATTAAGTATGGCCTCTTTGGTACTTACATTAGTTGGTCAAATTTTTCCTCTATATTCCAATAAGTCATTAGCAAACCAAAATTCAAGATGCCCAAGAGTACTATTAACCAAAGCATATACTTAAAACAATTATTCTGTATTTTAAAAGGACTGTTGCTTGCTGTATCATTAAGACCGTCATCTGTGGATATTCTCATCGATTTTTTCCGATTTCGTTTCGATTTTTTCGGAATTTTATATTCGGGTTCCAAAGATTTCACCAAATCGTTTATGTAGTCTTGTAAACCAGCATAACAATTTTTTTCTATCATTCCTGCAAAATTAAATGGTCCAAAGTTGAGCTCTTTAAGTCGAAGCGTTCTCGAGTTACCCTGGTCACAAATTTTTTTAATTAACTTTCTATGTAAACCTATGTAAAATCCCATCTAAAACCGAAGAACGTTCTTCGGTTAAAAATGTACTTTTTATTACCTTCCCCAAAGAAAGTCTTGCTTTAGTAAATAGTTATTTATGGTAATGGTAGGGTAAAGCAAGATATTTCCCATGAGAGGCGTCAGGCAAGCAGGTTAATTTTCGAGAGGGCAATATCGGTTTACCCATGAGTGCCATACAAGGTTTTATCCAATAAATAGCTTAGGAATTCATATTTTTATCCTAAATTTTAATGACATTTACAAGAAAGTAATTTGACAAGTGACAGTTGAGTGGGTAAAATAAATAATTATCCACTCAATAAAGTAAAAGCCACGCGGGGGTTATTATTGAGTTTATCTATTTAAAATAAAGCTGGTAATTGTCTTATTATCTGTATGTATTGGATAAAAAAATAAATTGCGTTTGGACTTTTTACTTTACTTTACGTTTTACATCCAAAATATATTTAATTAAAAAAGATTATCGTTTCTATCTGTCCGGGAAATTTGTGTCCACGAGAACTCTAGAACGCTTTGACCTTAAGACTTTAAAGTTGTAGATTTGGATCGTTTTTAGTAATTGTTGGGGTAGAGTAAGGAAGTAACATGTGGTAAAAACTAATTACAAAAAAAAGATTAAAATTTTTCGTTTTTCGAAAAAAAAATCTTAATTTTTTAAAATTTTAGGATAACAGGAGAAAGCATTCCTTTGTTGGCAGCAGTATATATTTTAGATGTTATCTAATGGGGAAATAGTAAAATTTAATTTTGCTTTCCCATTTTGAAATTTTTCAAAATTTCGGAAAGCCTTGTATTCGTGCAAAAATTTTCAATTTTTTTTTGCGTATTTTTGCGTTTTATGACGTTTTATGTCGATATAAATCAATTTCAAGCAAAAAAAAATTATCGGTCTGTCCGGGAAATCTTGTGGCCACGATAAGCACGCTTTAAGTTAGAGACTTGAAATTTGGGATACAGGTACCAAAAGTTCTCGCTCGGGATTGTTTTTGGTGAACATTGGGGTGCGGCAAGGGGGGCAAATGGGCAAAAATACATTTTTTTTAGAAAAATTTGAAAATTGCTATATAGGGATTTTTGGGGTTGCTGAAATTGAATCTGAAAATAAAACAATTTTAACTCCACCCCCAAGGGGTTGAAGGGGTAAATATTTTAAAATATTTTCAATATGATAATAACTTTTTTCTAATTTCACCCTCTGAGGGGTGAGGGTTAGTTTTTGTGAAAACTGGTATATTGGGGTTTTTGAGGTTTCTGAAAGTGACTAATAAAAAAGTTCTAAATCCACCCCCTGTGGGGTGGGGGGTAGTTTTCATGAAAACTGGTGTTTTGTGGTTTTTGAGGTTGCTGAAAGTGAATCTGATAATAAAAATATTCTAAATCCATCCCCTGAGGGGTAGTTTTCGTGAAAATTGGTATATTGGGGTTTTTGAGGTTGTTGAAAGGGAATCTGATTATAATAAAATTCTAACTTCACCCCCAAAGGGGAAGAGGGTAGTTTTCGTGAAAATTGGTATACATTAAGGTTTTTATGGTTGCTGAAAGTGAATCTGATAATAAAAAAATCCATTTTACGCGCGGAGGTGAAAAATGGGAAAGCTGTTTTACTGGGCAGTGTATTTAAAATTGGTGTTGCCTACCTTTTAGAAATCCCATAACACTTTTATTGTACTTAACTTGAGATATAATTAAAATTTCAGTTTCAAATTCTGAAACTTTCTTCAGGCAATAATGCACAAACAAGTAAAACTTATCGGCATACGGAACTCCGGCATTCACTGAGTCTATATCTATTGCGTACAATTTTCCGGATTTGCTGCATGGTAACATAGTCTAAAAAAAAATAAAAAAAGATTTAAAAAAATACAAATAAAATACAAACTAGATGAAACGTTGCAAGCACCCTGTCAAAACATCGGCACTATTGTGCACTAGAGCCATCTAGTTAGCAAATTTCAAACTAGGTGTTTTGTTTGATTTTAAATTCTGTATCTGTAAAACATATTCTAGCAAAAAACTGTATATAACATTTTTTATAGGGCTTAAAAAGAGCTTTTATTTAAAATATAATTTTTTGAAATCGGGTTATAAATATGTGAGATATGCTAAAAATACCTTTTACTGCTTTAAACGCCAATATCTCGAAAATAATGCGTTTTAGGAAAACGATGTTTAAAACACTTTTTGACCAATTTAAAATTATATTTTACATAAGTGCTAAATTAACCAAATACAATAATAATTGCCTTAATTATAAACAAAAATCGCTAAAAATAGGAGTTTTACCCTATTTTTACCCCCTTACCCCAATCGTTTACCCCCAAAATCTAATCAATTCTAACTTAAAAATCTAACGTTAGATTAAAAAGCGGGACATTTGCACATATTTTATTAAAAAGTCCAAACGTACTTTTATACAGGTGTCTAACATTAAAAAAACGTTATATTTCTACTAGGGAAAACTTTTTCCTATGTTCATTTTTTCAGAAACTTCTTTTTGCAAAAAAAATAAACTTTGGAGAAAGCAAAACAGGGCAGTTACTTACTTGTGTCTCAGTTACGTCGGTCGTTTTAGGACCTATAGAGCTACGCAGGGCCATTGTTTGAGTGACAATTCTCGTCTGACTGTTATGAATACCATTAGACGTCCAAGGATTTATATTTAGATTCGTCGTTTTCCGTTTTTCGTGAAAATCAAAAATGAAATTCGAATTTGTGAAAACCAGCGCAAACAGCTGGTCTATGTGTATGGGGAGGATTTCCCTTTTCATTTCTCGGCCCTCGTGACTTGATGCACAACTAGAAATAGATGGCGCCAATTAATACATCTATTTAGAGTCACTACCCTATTGAAAATGACGGGTCTGCGCGGGTATAGTAGTAGTAGTAAATTTTTGGGTTGGCCAAAGCCGGACAACTAGGCCATTTCTGGCCCTTTTTGTCACCCCAGGCAATCCCAGCCATTTACTAATTTGAGTCCTCCTTGAACCTGCCCGTCCTTTCAATAAAGATCAGGATATTGGCCCAGGGGAGATCTTTTAGTTCCTCTTGGTTGAGTCTTTGAGTTTCAAAGACTTGCAACCTGATCCTGTCGTATGTGACACCCTCGGCTAAGTAATGAGAGGATGTTTCATCCTCTCCGCACTCTGGGCATAGCGGACTCTCTAGTATCCGCATTGTTGCCAGGTGCTTCCTTAGCTTGCAGTGGCCCGTGAGGACCCCTACGAGTTGTCTGAGTGCAGTTCTTCCTTTTTTCAGCAACCAGTCGGTCTTTGATTTGCTTGGGCCCTAGCTTGCCGGCAACCGTCGACCGCCCTTCATTGCTCCTTTAGCTTGGTATAAGCCCACTCATCGAGAGCGGTCTTTACTTGCTTCCTTGTTCCACGGGTATAAATGTATAGACCGGACTTGAACGGGTGAATTTCATCTGCTCAAGTCCGGTTTATGCACCATTTATACCCGCCCAGACCCGTCATTTTCAGCAGGGTATAGTCATATCTAGTGGCGGCTTTAGATAGGGTGAGTCTTCATCTAATAGAGTTTTTTTAACCCTTACAAGCATGGTGATAAGTATACTTACCACCTAGATCCAGGGGCGGATTTATTTCATTTTAATGGGGGGGGCATCCATAAGGAAAAAAATGCGCTCTCACCAAAAATATAATTTTGAAGGTATTTCTATGTTAATATATCCCGCTGGAGGGGGAAGCATGGCCCCAATGCTCCCCTAAATCGGCCCATGCCTAGATCATTATCATTTTTTCCATTTTTTAAGTAATTCTTGTGTTTTTTTTTGTAAATTTGCAATAACATGTTAGAAGAACAACAAATATATAAATCTCATCAAGCTCGATGAAGCAAAAAAAAATTTTTCGGTCGAAAGTCCAAACCTATATTTAATGGGCATTAGGACAGATTTGCTGCTATATGTTTATATAACTTTTTATCAGTTTTTGATATATTATATGCCTCTTCAAGGATGGTCGCGAGTTCTGGGACACCCTGTATAAACTTTTTTCTCAAAAAATTAAATAAATATGTATAATGGATTCCCTACTGAAAATCTAGTAGAACCGAGTAAAATTTTTACTGGGTTTTACTCGATTTTACTAGAACTTTAAAATTCCCAGTAAAAAATATACTCGATTGAACTAGGGAAATGATTTACTCGGTATAACATGGGAAAATATCGTCGGTTTACAAGTAAAAGGCACTAAGTCACTTTTTTGCAAAAATGGGATTTTAATAGCACTGTAGTTAATTTTTGATCATCTATGTATAGGTCTTAGTTCTGGTATAGTAAGCAGTTTCATATAATTAATACTAATTAATTTTATTAAAGTCCAAAATGGAAACTTTCTTTAAACAATCAAAAAGTCCAAACCCTTCTTTTAAAAATCTAGTTTTTGAAAAGGTATGTAAACATCTTGTTTTTTATACGTTTATATTAATAGAGGGGTTTTAATTTTAAATAGTTGTTTTTTATATTATTTTATCGACTTGGTGCTCTTTACTTGTAAGCCGACGACGTGGGCCTACAAGTAAAAGGCACTAAGTCCATGTCTTTTTTCAAATTTAGTTGAATTAAACTACTTCAATTTTTCTTTATTTAACTGAAAATGGGACATCATTATGTCCAAACATGGCATTGCAATTTTCGGTAGTTTTTTTCTAAAAACAATTATTATAAAAATTAAAAAACAACAATGAAAGTTAAATTTGTCAATATCTCAAAACCATGTTTTTGGACTTAGTGCTCTTTACTTGTAAGCCGATGATATTATATATTTTTCGAGATTTTTACTGGTTTCAGCGAGGGTTTCAAACAAAAAGTAATAATCCCAGGTAGCAAGGGATGTTATATTACAAGAAATTAACATCACTTTTGGGTGTATTTTTAAACTAAATCATAACATCACATATTATTGAAAAATAACATGTATTTATCATCACATTTGCAACGTAACACGTGTGACGTGAGAACCATGTTATTTAATAACAAATATTTAGCAACGCTGTGAATATATCTCATGTCACATATTAACGTGGCTTTCACGTGAATGTCATGTTATTTTGCTTCTCACCGACGTTCGAACCTAAAAAATCGATATAAGATGATGTTGATAGAGTAAATTATTATAAGGAAATTGTATACACATTATACGATTTCCAATGGATAGGGGGCTCTGCCGGGCTTCTCAAGACCACGGACACGTTAAAGGAATATATTCTCCGCTTAATCTGCAATTTCGTATTTAGAATCTATCTGTTTCAATCTGTGATTGTTTCAATTACTAATTGATTTTAAATCCGATTTTTTTTTATAGGGTTATAGCGTTTTTAATGGTTTTAATTTAGAAAAAGCTAATATCCTAGGATATTATTTAAATATTTAAGTAACAGTAACGGCATCCATAAGATATTAGATATAACAGGAATGTGGATTTATGATGTCACAAACACGTTATTTTCGGGATGTCATTGTGTGATGTTATTAGGGGCGGACTTAGGACATCCCCACCATGCTATATTCTTGTTAAATGTGTCTACAATCTTGACATCACATGTCACATATTAACGTGGCTTTCACGTGAATGTCATGTTATTTTGCTACCTGGGATCTTTCACTAGTAAAATCCGAGTATTTTTTTACTCTGTTTTACTAGACATTTTCAGTAGGGTTTTGTTTTATTTTTAATGCAGAAGGGGCAAACCTTTTAAGTGAAAGTTTTTAAAACTAGCCGTGTACCTACTATGACTGGACAATTTTCGAAACAGTCATAAATGTTTCTTAGGATTATTAAAGTACTTATTATTACTATTATTAAAAATATGATACTTACTTCGCAGGTTTATTATTATCACAATCAGAATTATCAGACATTTCATCAGATTTTTGTGACTGAGTACTTTGTGGCCTGGATAACTTCCTTTTAACTACCATTTTTTTATATTGTTTTCTTTTTAACGTTCAATATGTATCTATTCTTAACCACTTTGATGAAATATTTTCCGCAAACCACGCATATATACAAAGGAAACAATTTTTTTATTTAATAATCTTATCTTATAGGTAGATTAGAACATTATCAAAAATTATTACCTATTGATAGTAAAATTGCTAAAGTTAATTTAATTATTTCGTACGTCTAGCAAAAATATTTGTTTTATTAATAAAGCTCGGATCGAGATATTCATTTACCGGGGGCTAGCAAAAATTAGAATTTTTAAAATTAACTTTTAAATTGGATATATAAAGAATATTTTCTCGTATATCGATATATGCCCTAGGAGAAATTTAACGTTAGAATAACGTTTTTCTATCGTTAGAAAACTATATAAAAGTACGTTATAAAATATGTGCAAATGTCCCGCTTTTTTACTTTGGAATCAAACGTAATATATTTATTATACATAAATTACATATAACGTCCTACCAAAAAAAAATTGGTCTGTAAAAAACAAGGAATACTTAACATTAAAAAATTAACAACAATAATAAAACAATATGTATAAAAGAATCGAATAATGGATTCGAAAAAAGAACACCTTCAAAGATTAACGTTAGATTTTTAAGTTAGAAATACGTTTAATTTCTAACTTTCGGAGGGGGCGTGGCCAACTAGGAAATTTCTACCTGCATCATAGAATGACAGCTGGAAATTAATTCATTCATATAAATAAATCTTAATATATTTTAACAATCATAATATTTTTAAACATAATTTATTTATAAAATAGCCATCTTTTTAGGTGGCCCTAAATATTTTTCCTGTTATACTTCGATAAATACGTTTACCTCTCAGAAAAACTTTATATTTAGTTAATATTTATTTCTACATTCAGGTTCTTAAAATATTCTTTCAATACTGCGTTGCCAGACTTACTATAATTTTGACTATTGGGGGATATTTTTTTAAACTTATAGATATAATAAATAATTATCATACCTAGGCACATAGCTGTCTGAAATGAGTATTTTCTACTATAGCTTACGTATTAACAATGGAAATTTAAAAAATATTTAAAGTTAGAATAAGGTTAGAATTTAGTTAGGAAACTAACGTTAGATTTATGTATTTTATAAAGTTTTTGTCAAACGTTAGTTTTTAAGGTTAGATTTATATATTTTATAACGTTTTTGTATAACGTTTGAGAATAAACATAAAAATGTCATTAATTTAATGTTATGTTAGATTTATGTACTTTTCTACCTGGGCGGGAAAGTATTCTTTTGTATGCAGCAGCAAAAAACATACAATGTTTATTGGTTTTCTTATAAGAAAAGACGTTATAACGCCTTCCTTCATGATTTCCTTCAAAAACAATTTGTCTGTCGAAGAAATTTGTGACCAAAATCACCCGGGAACACTTTAAACTAAAGGCTTTAAATTTGGACCATAGTAATTTCTTACCCAAAGTCCTCGACTGGTCCATTTTCGGTAAAAATCGGGGTGGGGTAAGGTGGTCAAAAATGGTAAATAGTAGTTTTTTTTCCAGGTTAAGCGTTACGGTGCGTCAAAATGACCAAAAAGTGCGTTTTGTAATTGGTGGATAAAACTTTTTATACCTATGGTCTGTATTTTCAAGCAAGAGAGTAAATTAAAAATCGCACAGTGAATATTATCAAAACAGAGTCGAATATTGGATGTGCGAACATACTGCGTAGTTTATTTTATAAAAAATAACTATATTCTATACACAAACATTTACTATTCAAACCTTTTGTAAAAATATTTACTGTGCGATTTTTAATTTACTCTTTTGCTTGATGAAACAGACCATAGTAACAATTTTTGTCAAGTCTTGAGCAAGTCTGGCTCAAGATTCTGCCTCCAGAATCTTGCTAAAGTCTTGCCCAAGCCTGGATACAGAATCTTGATTAATTCTCTTGCTCAAGAATTGTCCAATTCTCTACAGCCAGTACTCTGGTGAAAAAACTTGTCCAAGTTCAATGTTACTAGGGCTCTTTTTCCGATTTCTGTAGAATGTAAATGTACAAATAATTTTTTTGATACAATTCTTTTGACTATTTCAATTACAAATAATGCTGATAATTTGCACTAGTGCAATTTTCACATTGTTAATTTTTTACTCTTAATGCAACTTGAATTATTAGATAATTTTGTTCTGGCAAATCATAACAAAAAAATGCTTTTAATAGGTATACCAAAAAAATTGTCAGTAATATTATTTGCACTAAGGTTATTACTATTGACTATTTCACAAACAATATATAGGCCAATCAAAATCTTGCATTTTTAGTTACTTGACCAATCAGATCAAAATGAAAATGATAATTTTTGCACATGTGCAATTATCATTTGGAAACAAGAAACTGACAGATACTGACATCTTAATAAATGTTATATTTTTGAAAAATGTGTTTTTAATTTGTGAAGCTTACCTTTAGCTGATTTATTTTTAATGATAAGCAATATAAATGCTTATGTTATTACCAAAACATCCTACGTATAAACCCTAATTAATTTCAGATACCTAATATATTATTTTATGCACTTTCCATCTTAAAAGCTTTAAATCACTGATATTCATAAATTTTAATTTATTTAATTGAATCTTGGTATTGAAAACAGGCCACTCAAAACTAATTTAAACACTTATTCATTAAAAATATATTTACAGTAAAAAGTAAATAATTTACTTATTTTAAATAACGGAAATCAAAACATCAAATGACTGCGCTGGTACCAGTACAGCGTTGCCAAACTTTATTATAAACCGATCGCAAATTGTTTTTTTACGGGTGGAAACAACCGTTATTTTATTTCTTTTCAGTTGAAAACTAAACTAATCAAACAAAAACAGCAATGATTTTTATTTAAATGCTAAAATATATGATAACAACTATTTTATTGAAATAATCTCAAGCATAAAATATCCCTCAAGCAAAGTTTAGACTTGCCAACATTCGCGAACAAGTGAACATCGTGGTTTTAAAAAGCTCGTCAAATTTAAGATATAAAATTTTAATTATAGTTGTAAAGTAATATTGTTTAGTTCTTAAATTTTTAATTTAAATATGAAACAACATTAAACATGGTAAAATTATACACTTCCTCATTTTGTTTGTGAAATAGTCTTTTAAAATACCATTCGTGCATGTTGAATTATACATAATTTTTTTACTGTATATAAAAAAACATTTTACTTAAGGAAACTGTTTTCGTGCATTTTTCTTCAAAATTCCTCGACCTGCAGTCTCGGAATTTTTTAACACGAAAAATGCACTCAAACAATTGCCAAGCAAAATATTTTTTTAATACAGTAAAAAAATTATCGATAATTCAACATGCACTTATGATATTACTACTGAAAATAACACTAATTGATTTGTTCATATTTTATTAAAGAAAAACATTTATAATGTATCATTTATATAAATAAAGGAAAAAAACTTACTATAAGACGCATGTTTTACATATTTTATTAACTCTTTTTTAATTTTGCCTTTTTTTTAACTAAATTCTATATTTTTAATTTATTTATAGAAGCACAACACATACATTTACTACAACAACTCATGAACTCTTTTGTGCTTTTTAATTTTGAAGGGACAGTTTTAAATTTTATATTTGTCAGATCAGTCCCTTAAAATTTATTATTCTTAACCAAAACAAAAATATATATCATATTTATACATATATTTTGGTCTTAAAATTTGAATTTAATTTTCACTAAAAAATTACACAACTTCACAAAAAAATAAATTAGATTACCAATAGGGTTGTGTTTTTTAGACATTACCGATAGCTAAATCCGAATCTGGCCGCAAAACTGAGCTTTCAGTCCTGTTTTTGAGAAAAGCGGTGGCAAAATTAAGAAAAAAATCCAATTTTGGCGTTTTTGAGCTCATTTTTTCTCGAAAACCTCTGCGTTCAGATGATCGAATTCTGCAGTGAATATCATCACAACCCTATCGAAAACAGGATTTATTTTATGCGGAGCTCTGTTATAGGTAGGTTTATATTTTAGATCGAATCTAAATTTAAAAATTATTCTTTTTGTCAAAAATCTAATTTTATATTTTTATTTTAATGTACAATATTTTTAAATTATAATACTAATAAAATAACATAAATTTTATATATACGTTTATGGGCGATTTTCAAATATAATAAACATTTTTGGTAAAATTTGAACTTGAAAAAATAGATACATCAGATTCTAATTATTATAATATAGAATGGCATAAAATATACTGATGAGATCTATTGTTTATCGAAATCTAGTAAACCATAAAAAAAAACATAGTGTGTTTAATCTTATCTTATTTTCTTTTTATTAATAACAATTTTTATTATTATTAAATTTTTCTTATATTGTTTCCAATAAGTATTTTTTGTATTGATATATATTTTTTCTTTTTTGGCGCTTGACCTTCGAACGGTATCGTTAATTCCGGTCAGCGAACCGAAGTCAGTCAGTATTAAGCATTCAATCGACCCACTTACGGTGCGTTTCCGCACGTATTGTACTCTCGCACGAAAATCGCACAATCAAACTTATGAACTTTCTATGAATATATAGTCAAACTGCTCACCCAAAACGCTATCGCGCGCACTAGGATAAAGGTGTATCTAAAGCATTCCAGAGAAGAAATACTAGATCTTGCAAAGGAATAAGGTAATATATCTTTATCTAGCGCTGGTCCTTTTACAGTTCAATTTTTTTTTGCATTTAACCCTCAGTTTTACACAGTGCATACAGAGTGGGCTTACAAAAACGAAACAGGGGCAACATATCGAGATTCTAAAAAATATCAAAAAGTCCAAAAAGAAAACTTTGTTATATCAGTCTCGAAATAATGGCTGTGTTTCGTTTTCACTCTGTGGACCAACGAAAACGTGTTATTTCTTAAAATTTTGTTTAACGGTTCAAATTTTGAACTTAAAATGTTTACTATTTTTAAAAATGCAGCCCTATATTAAGGGTTATATAAAAACCCTTATTGAAAAAAGAAAACATTACTTAATAATATCCATATTAGTGAAATAAATACTTGCCAATGTGCTTTTTTATACAAATCCTTAAAGTAAAATATCATATGAAGCGGATCCAAAAAGTGTCAAAAATTAAGGGTTTATATCGGGAAAATTAAGAACTTTTATTGATTTTTTTTTGAGGTATGTAATCACAACTTTATTCGAACGACCTAAAAAATATCAAATAGTATATGTTTTGATGTGTTTGTGAAATTTTTTTTATTGTAAAATTCGGAATATTGTGGAAACACAAACACATCAAAATATATACTATTTGATATTTTGTAGGTCGTTTGAATAAAGTTGTGATTACATACCTCAAAACTCAATAAAAACCCTTAATTTTTCCGAGCCAGAAGGTATATAACCCCTTAATAAAACATTTTTATTTCTGACAAGACAATGTTTTTAATAAACTTTGAGGTGTTGAATCCAAAAATGATGCACATCCTTGTATCGAGTTCTTTTTTACATGAGGTAAGATGGCCAAAATATTTGGCTATCAAAAATCATAGAGTTTTGGAATATATATTTTTTTAAACTTGCAAAATGACACCAAGAAAAGTTCGAAAAAGTCAAGTCAGGTATGATTTTTAAAGTTTGTATTTTCTTTGGGAGTCATAGGTTTAAATCAAATTTAAAAAAAATGCGAAAAACCAAAAATACCCGAATGTTGGCATACTTTTGAAACTCAAGGTTTAAGGGGAGGCCTTACGAAGATTAAAAAACCTTTCGATTTTGGTGTTTTTACTCTCATGTATGGGAGGATTGGTGTAGTGGTCTACCGCGTCTGAACATGACAAGTCTACTAGCCAATTAGCGTGAATTCGATTCTCATTCGCCTTTTTCAGTTAATTAATAATTGAAATTTAGCGAAGGCGTAAGTGAAGCGGACACTCCCTATAAAAACTGGTTCGAAAGTCAGTATAAGCCGGTGGTTCCCTCTACTACTAGCCCACACAAGTCCTGGACTTAGGGGGGGGGATGCTTAATTAAGTAGAATAGTACGAGGTTAAACAAACATGTAATGTAGCAAAAAAAAAAGGCGTGATGCGAGGATATGGATATTAATTTCGGTTTCAGCACATCAAAGTTTATTAAAAACAACGAATCTTATTTAAATTAATATTTTAATTCCATGTTACAGTGTTTACTGAAACTTTATAATAGTATTTAAACTTTTCCCGCCTTTGTAAATCTCATCTTAAAAAAATCAAATTAAAGGTTCTACGGGACACTAATAAAAAGACTTCTAAATTTTAATAATAATAATTTTAACATTTTTTAGGTACCGCAAAAATTTCAGAAAAATAAGAAATGTCAATTGTTTAAAAACACAGTATAATGATAGTACATACACATACTACCGTGAAACAAAAAAATTACTAAACAATAGTAAAATATAAAAAATATACACAAAATATGAAATATCCTAGAATAATTAAATTTTGAAAAAAATCAAAAAAATTAAGTCGTACCGCTAGTTTTTTTACTTTCTCGCGGTTGATCTTTTAGTTTTCCTAGTTGCCGTCGTCGTGGGTTTTGGCCCTTTTGCGGCGGTGGCTTTTTTTGGGGCAGGCTTGGTTTTTGAACTATAACCTAGAAAAAATTGTACAAAAATAATTACTTATCCAATACATACAGATAATAAGACAATTACTAGCTTTATTTTAAATAGATAAACTCAATAATAACCCCCGCGTGGCTTTTACTTTATTGAGTGGATAATTATTTATTTTACCCACTCAACTGTCACTTGTCAAATTATTTTCTTTTAAATGTCATTAAAATTTTTAATAAAGATATGAATTCCTAAGCTATTTATTGGATAAAACCTTGTATGGCACTCATGGGTAAACCGATATTGCCCTCTGAAAACTAATTGGCTTGGTTGACGCCTCGCAGGTTAATTTTCTTATGGGCAATATCTTACTTTACCCACTAGTACCATAAATAACTATTGCGTGCTTATTTCATGGACCTTATAGTGGTATATATTTAATTAAAGTTTGGTTAAAATGGTCTAAAAAAAGTAGAAAAAAAATGTCCTCGGAAATATATGTTGCCAAAATGAACGTCTAAAAAGTATTTCAGTCTTATCTTTAAAGCCGCGTTCACACTTGAGCAGCAGTGTTGCGGCAACAGTTTTTCAACCAATCAGAAACCAGTATCCAAATCCTACTACTACCAATTCCCCTCTGCTGCTTGTTTCAATCGGCTGAAGTTAAATTGGATTAAACTGCTGTAGTGCTGTTGCGCCGTTTTTTAGGTTAGTTTTTAAAATTGTTTATAATATATTGTTCATATTAAAGAACTTTTACCTTAAGAAGTAATTTCAGACCAATGTTTATGAAGGTGTCATCTTTTTGTTTGTTTATTTACTAACAGAAACGCGATACAGCTTTGTGGTGTAAAATGTAGATGTCGCTAGTCGACTTTCAGGCTACCTAGTATCGATGTTGCGTAGTTTCCATCTTATCATGAATTCAAATCATTATACTTAAATTAAAAATGTAAAAAACTTTATTGTGTATACTATAATTATGTTTAATAATATAGTATATTTAAATCTATTAAAATTAAACTACTAGTTGATATAAAACTCATACAGAACTAATGTTTCTTAAAATTTACAATAAAATATCCAAAGTATGTTTCCAATCGGCTACACTGTACCCCTGTCAGTCATTTTACGACATTAGACTTAGAGTTTACACATTCTTTCTCTCTCTTTACGCGTACTAAGTGTAAACAATAGTCACACCCCACCAGCCCCTCACCGTAGTTGGTTCACGCTTCAAACAAAGCATACGGTAGATTTCATGATGTTCCTTCTTGAGGTAAAAGTTCTTTGGTTAATACTGATATATTTCGATATAACTAATTACATATTAGATTTATAACAATTGTTATTCTTTTATAGTGTATTTATAAACAGTGGGTATTTGTTTTACTTAACTTTTTTTTAGGAACATGACTGACGAGGCCGAATCTTTGAGAAAATCGCCATCGTATTGAAAAAGAAGTAACTAAATAATAATTGTTTATTTATTCAATAAAACGTCAAATTTCGATTTTTAAATCAAACATAACCTTTAAAAAAACTGTTGCAGAAACACTGCAGTGTAAATTGTTGCGGTAACAGTTTATAGTCTGGAGTGGGGATTGCAGCCGCCACACTGCTGCTCAAGTGTGCACGCGGCTTAAGAATGCAATAAAAATTTATTAAATAATAAGGTGGGTCAAGCAATTATTGCCATGTTAAGACATTATATTTTTTACTGTATTCAAATTTATTTATAATCTGAAACGTTACTACATATCTTTATTCTAATGGGTAAATAAACAAACAACACGAGCCTTAAAAACTTAATTATTGCTTTTTAAAAAGGATTGAATACTAACAATATTAGGAACCCATGTCCCAAATATTGCCAGGGTACTGGCAATAATGTGGTCTGTTTCATCAAGCAAGAGAGTGAATTAAAAATCGCACAGTAAATATTTTTACAACTGGTTTGAATAGTATATGTATAGAATATAGTTATGTTTTATAAAGTAAACTACGCAGTATATTCACACATCCAATATTCGAATCTGTTTTGAAAATATTCACTATGCGATTTTTAATTTACTCTCTTGCTTGGTGAAACAGACCATACTAAAGAACAAACGTACAAAAAATTAACAAACTAGTAAGTGAATTTTGTGGCACAATAATTTCACCTGTTTTTAGGGACACTTGGAAAGCAATTTGTCAACTTCATGAACGTATCGATTAAAATCTCATATCGGCCTGGCCTGGCCAACTACTTTGCATGGCAATATTAGGAACTCATCTACTTAGAATAGAATAGAATTTATTTGTGACATAAATTATAAATTTTTTACACACGTCAATCAAAATAATGATTATAATTGTAATTATACAATGTAGGGTGGGCCGAAAAACTGAAATCTGGAATTTCAAAACGCAATACCCGCCAAAATATGCCTTCTAATATGCCTAATGTGTGTGCAAAAGCAGAATCAGATTAAAGGTCATCTTGAGCCCTCTACAAAGCCTTTAATATTAATGAAAATATCCTATTTCTACAAATTTGTAATGTATACAGAGAATGGCAAAAATCCGCCTTCCCCTCTTTAACTTTTGAACGGCTTAAGATATCAACTTGAAATTTGGAACACATAAATAACATAACCCAAATATTTTTTTGGTATATATTTGGTATGATTAGGGGGCACGATGGAGACAGGGGACAAGGGAGGTTTTTTTTTTAAACAGAAAGGGGTATCGTGTGATACATCATTTTAAAACTTATAAAATTCTATATTTGCCCACATATTATTTTATTTTTTCGGAGCAATTTTTGGGGTTATTCGCGTAAGAGTTAAATCACGTGAAATTGCGCCTCACTTCCACCACAAAGCATAATATAGAGTGGCTTAAAATATGGCCTATGATTGTAAATGTTATTTTTGGTTGTAAAACTTATGTTTGTTTTTGCAATAAAACAGTTTTTGCATTTTTCTTATTAAGTTTTCTTATTTTTATTTTTTTTAACATTTTTCCTAATAGTTACAAAATGTACACCTTTGTAGAGGGCACAAAAACTAAAAAAATAAATAAAATAAAATACACGATTTTTTTCTCTTTGCAAGACGCATCTTTTCCCCCCCATTGGATTTTTAAATTAAAAAACAAATAAAACACCTATATAGGAACGGCCCACGCTATTATACATGATTAAAATTGTAATTTTACATACAATAATCTCAAAAAAAATGCCTTTTTGCTTCTTTATTGAGTGAAACACAATATGGGCCAAGAAAGTGCATGTTTGTGCCTACCTTATTACGTTATTGCCCTGCAATAATTGATGCTACTCAGCTCGATTTTAGAAGTTTTTATAGTGGAAGAGCACAAAACACGAACTGTCTTTTTTTGTACGCCATTACCAACTGGATACAGATACATCGTATTTACAGGCATCTTTTCGATATAACAGATATACTGGCAGTGACATCTATGACACAGAGGACGAACCAAAGAACTTTTACCTCAAGAAGAAACATGATGAAATCTACCGTATGCTTTGTTTGAAGCGTGAACCAACTACGGTGAGGGGCTGGTGGGGAGTGACTATTGTGTACACTTAGTACGCGTAAAGAGAGAGAAAGAATGTGTAAACTCACAGTCTAATGTCGTAAAATGACTGACAGGGGTACAGTGTTGCCGATTGGAAACATAAACTTTGGATATTTTATTGTAAATTTTAAGAAACATTAGTTCTGTATGAGTTTTATATGAACTAGTAGTTTAATTTTAATAGATGTAAGTATACTATATTATTAAACAAAATTATAGTATACACAATAAAGTTTTTTACATTTTTAATTTAAGTATAATGATTTGAATTCATGATAAGGTGGAAACAACGCAACATCGCTACTAGGTAGCCTGAAAGTCGACTAGCGACATCTACATTTTACACCACAAAGCTGATCGCGTTTCTGTTAGTAAATAAACAAACAAAAAGATGACACATTCATAAACATTGGTCTGAAATTACTTCTTTAGGTAAAAGTTCTTTTGGACAAACTAACAAGTTTAAGAGTGGGGTGGAAATATTGGGAACATGGCAATCATTGGCTCAACCACCTTAGTAAAAAAATAATATATAAACCACGGTTGAGAATATTATATACTGAAATAATGGTTATTACTTACTTTTAGGCATCGCTTGTGGCGCCGCTTTGGCTGGAACGTTAATTTTTTTCACCATTTTCGCCAAAACTTTCGCCTTTTTCGAATCCACCACGGGACTAGTCTTGATATCGCTGCCTCTCCTTTTCGCCCTTCCCGCTCTGCTACTAGATGGCGCTGCTTTCTTTACACTCTCCTTACTCGTACTGGGTTTGGCGACGGGTTGTTTTTTCGCCGGTGGCTTTTTTTTCGCGGATTTTGCGACTTTTCGCACTTTTGCCGCCTGCGGGGTCTTTTTCGTGGCCGTTTTTGTGTCAGATTTGGAGGGTGATGCTTTACGTTTGGGGGCCTTCTTCTTTTTGTTCAGTTGGCTTTCTTCTGTGTACAGGGAAATGTCAACTGCAAAACGGATACCTGATTTAGTAATGTGCAGAAAAAACATTACTGCTGCCTACAAAATAATACTTTTTCCATAAT
Organism: Brachypterus glaber; assembly: GCA_958510825.1. Lineage (NCBI taxonomy): Eukaryota > Metazoa > Arthropoda > Insecta > Coleoptera > Kateretidae > Brachypterus > Brachypterus glaber. Next base: position 8,569,641 of record OY294046.1, read on the forward strand.
TAAGTACAATATACCTTAAAGATGAAACTATTCTTTTGTAAAATGAGTTTTAATTTTTTTTATTTGTAAACTTTTTATATAGAAAGAAAAAAGATATAATTGTGAAATTTTTAGGTATGTTTATTTATATTAAAAGAATACAATTCCGGACGTTTGGATCGAATAATAAAAAAACGGGATATTATTCAGTATTGAAGTCGCTCTAAACTAGAAGAAAAATGTTTGGCCAAAAAAGAACAAAATGGCAGACTCTTGAAAATTATTTAAAATATTTTGAAAAACGTCCGTCATTTTGTTATTTTTTGGCAAAAAATAGTTCTATATCGACCTCAATACTGAATATTTTTCATTTTAGTCGATCCAAACGGCCGAACTCATGGCGACAACATTTTTTTGATGTTTTTTTTTTCAACAAGATTTTATGGCAAAAAAATGGCACTTTAAATATCTAAAAAAAATAATTTATGTATTATTTAAATATAAATAAACATACCTACCTACAAAATTTCATAATATCTTTTTTCTTTCTATAATATTTTTAAAATTTGAAGGTGGAAAGACTCCTTAACCTCTTTAGGGACGATTTTTTTGTTTAAATTAATTTAGTAGCAAAAGTTAAAAATGCTTTTTATTGTTAAAACAAGTAAACAACTGAAGATGTGCGAATCTTGGGCATTGGATGTCGCTTGTGGTTGGAAACAAAGCGAATGGAACTAGTTATAGCCACTGAGCAATAAGGAATTTGGTGATTTTCATTTTGCGGAGTTTATTTTTAAACGTATATGTGCCTATGTCCCTGAAGAGGTTAAAGTAAAAAAATCAGCATATGCAATTTGATTAAAATTACGTTAAATTTCCCAATTTTCAAATACTATATTAAAAACAAAAAAAAAACTAAAAAAAGGGCTACTTTAGGCACTACTGCAACTCAAAAATGGTTAAGGAAATTAAGATGCCCCTTGTAACTTACGTCCGTCGGGATGTTCCTCCGTAAAACTTTCCTCATGAACTTCCTCTCCATTTTCTACAGCCAATGATCTATTTAGAATTTTCTCCGTTCTCTCTTTTTCCGCATTCGGCAACCTAAAATAAAGTTAAACATAAATGCAAAAAATTAAGAAAAAAATAAATAAAACTCCATAAAATTAAAAAAATGTGTGTTGTACTTTGCGAAAAAAAATTTATAGGTCTGGGAAATTTACACCACGATAATTCGAGAACGCTTCTTCTCGGGTGGTATATTTCATAAAAATCAGGATGAAGGCAAAGGGGTCAAAGTAAGGGCAAAGTTAGTTAAAGCCGGTGGTTCCCTCTACTACTAGCATATGAAAGTTGGGGTTGCTTAATTAAGTTACCTGGCTCGGGAAAATTAAGGGCTTTTATTGATTTTTTTCAGGTATGTAATCACAACTTTATTTGAACGACCTACAAAATATCAAATAGCATATGTTTTGATGTGTTTGGGAAAGTTCAAGTATTACGTAACGCAAATTTTGATCATTTTCCTATACCATTAACATGGGCGTAACACTCCAAAATGACTCTCACCCCCCCCCCTAGGAGCGTTACGTAATACTTAAACGTTCCCTTTGTGAAAAATTTATTATTGGAAAATTCGGAAAATTGTGGAAACCATGGCCCTTGTCCCGAGACCCCTTTTTTTTTGCGGTGACTAAGATTTCTCGAAAATACCGATCAATCTGAAATTTTTAGGTGTTGCTAGTTCATGAACGAAGGGATTTTAATTTAAACAAAAATTTTTAATTTTTCCGGCCGGAAAACTCAATTTTCGGAACATCGAAAATCGATTTTTTGGAAAAATTATCGCCATTTTCGTATTTTTTTTTGCGGAACCCTTCGTTCACAAACTAGCTATTGTAATTAGGAGCAACAGGTAAAAATTTCAGATTGATGGGTAAATTGGGTTTTCGAGAAATCGTAGGCACCGCAAAAAAAGGCATTTCGTGCTAGAGCCATGGTTTCCACAATTTTACGAATTATTCAATAATAAATTTTTCACAAACACATCCAAACAAACTATTTGATATTTTGTAGGTCGTTCGAATAAGGTTGTGATTACATACCCGAAAAACATAAATTAATTTCCCCGAGCCAGAAGGTATATAACCCCTTAAGTAGAATAGTAACTAGATTAGTGGCTAGAGTTTAAAGATTTATTCTCCTTAGTCAAGACTGATTTTCAAAAAAAAAACTACCTGATTTCAAAATCCCTGATTTTCATTAAAATCCCTCATCAATTTAACATAAAATTCCTGATTAATAAAAAATTAGCTTATCCCTGCTTTTTTCATGATTTATTAAATTCCTTGACATTTCCCTGACTTTCCCGGAATGTGCCCACCCTGAAAAAATATTACTTCTTCTACGACTGCTTTAGAATGTAAGCAAATTCACACACTTTTCAAACACAGAATGAATCCATTCTAGCTCTAGATATGGTATGAATATTCCGTATCAAGTTTTAGAATGAGCACATGTAGTGCCATCTCTTGTTTATAAAAGTAAAGGAAACTGTAGCAAAATTAGCAAAAATATATATATTTTACCATGAAATATTGAATAATTTAATGCAATTTAAAGTTTTGCATTAAAATTACATAAAGTTTATTAGTTTTTCTTAATATTTGACAAGTTTTTTATCAATTTAGTTCAAAAAATTAAAACTGCTCAAACTATTGTTAAATACACTAGGCAACACGGTTTCTTGCCCCGATTGGAGTCATGTTTTTTGGGTTGCTGAAACCGAATCTGGAAACCGAATCTGGCCTCAGAATATTTCTATTACCTAAGTTTTCTGAGAAAAATAAGATAAAAATGTTAAAAAATCATTATTTTATCCCTCTTTTGTTCTAAAATCATGGGAGACAAAAATATTCCAATGACAAATTTGGATTCGGCGACTCAATATTAGGTAAAAAATACCCAACTTAAAACATAGAAACTTTAAATTCATAGGTAGAATAAATAGGGATATTATGAAAAAAAAAATATTTAAAAAAAAAATGGATAATGTGACAGAACTAAGTAGGGGTGGAGGGTAAGAAGGGTGCATAAGGGGACAAGCTTATCGCCACATACTTATGCTAAAAATTGTCAAAAATCATTACTAGGGGGTCAAAAATGAACTAAAAAAATGTTATTATGGTTTTTATGTAATAAAGTAACATTTTTATGATGTAGAACCATTAAAAAAACAAAAAAAAAAAAAACACAATATTTTGTTTTATAAATTATTTTTAAATTGGCATAATTATTATACTAAATTTAAAAAATAAGACGTGCTGATTTTTTTTAAGGTCAAATTTGGATTCTGCGCCTTTAAATTGATAAGAAAAATATATTTTTTGGGCTCGGGAAAAAAGTTTATACTGTGTACTTTAATTTTATAATCTACAAATTAAGTTCTATAAAATTTTTAAAAAAATTTGATAGTTTTGCCACAAATGAGCAATTAAGTAAACTCTACACTTTCATTTTAACCTTTTTATTTTTTTTCGCGTACTTACTCTGACAGTAGGTTCTTGACATATAGATCTTTGAATTCCTAGTATTTTTTTTAATATACACTAAAATTTTCAAAATTCTACTCTTTTTTTTAAAGATTTAAAAAAAAAAAGTCATTATTACCTGAACTTATATCTCAAAAATTTTAGGTGCTGGAAATTTTCTAAGGTCAGATTCGGATTTACGCCCTCGAATTAGTAAGAAAAATTTACTTTCCGATCGGGGAAAAAAAGTTGCGATTTGTTGCCTAGTGATATTTAAACCTGATATATGTTACAACAATCTGACATACCCTTCAATTTTTGCATTATAATTTGTAAATATGTGCTAAAATTAAATAAAAATCTTTTTTAAGTACTGATTTGATAAAATTATTAAATAACATTAATTGCTTTATTTAAAAATATGTGTTTGTTGCATTTACAATGTCGAGTCACAAAAAACATTGTTTTTAACCTTGTCTGCAGTTTAAGGCCATACAGTGTTTGATATTTGGAGTCGAAGAAAAAGTATAGTCTACAAAAGTCATTCCGCGCTCGCGGGACCGTCATACTCGCCTGCAGGCTCCGCTCGCGCGGAATATTGTCTATTCCATACTAGTTATAGAATATACTATTTTGCAATAGCGCTCATAAAATTGGTCGTACGACAATGTCTCGTACAATGTTTTTTAAAAGTTATACATTTTTTTTTTAATTTCTGATAAAAATTATTTTTTTGAAACAAAAAAAATATGTTTACCTGTATTTTCCTTTGTCCACCCTTCCGAGATTCAGATTGGTCAAGATGCAGTCGAAGTCCGTCAAATCGTAGAAGTCCGGCGTGTAAATTTCCCCGGATTTGTCGTCTTTGTCCTGCGAGAGCCAACGGATCTTGATCTTCGTCGATGATTTGTAGATGTTCTGCACCGCCTGACAGACGTAGAAGGTGCCTTCCGAGTTACGAACCGCCAAAAATTCGTTTCTGAAAAAATAAACAAGCCGTAAAGATATGTAATGCTACGCATTCCATTAGGGGCTGTCCATATATTACGTAACGCAATTTTTCAAAAAAATTGACCCCCAAATTGACAAACTGTCACATTTACAAATTCCCCCCCCCCCTGTGTAACGCGTAACAATATAACAAGTTGTATTTTTTTTTCTAACATATCTTGATACAGAATTCCGTATAATGCAAGACGGTAAAAAGACAGTGTAAAAATGAAATATATTTATTATAATAATACATATAGCACTTAATGTACTCCAAACGAAAAAATCACTCAAACTTTAAATATCACACAGGGAAAAAAATACTAGGTACCTCTTTTTACACCGAGTTTCACATATAACACGTATATTGTTTATGCACAGGTACACAAAATAGTACACACATTGGTGTTCTGTGAGTACACATTCCGCGCGAAAATGTATCATCGCCGATGATTCATCGGCAAGATCACGCAAGAACAGGGCCGTAAGATTTTTTTTTTTAATATCAATTTCAGCAGTTTTTTTACTGATTACAATATTATTTAAATATGAATAGTTTCGTCAATTTTTGTGTGAAAAGGGGAATTATGGGCCACTAAATAGTAATTTATGTTAAAATAAAAATACATCTGCCAAGCTTAGGAAATAAACATTAAATTTATTAAATTCCGTTACGTAACGTTTACCTAGACCCCCCCCTCCCGTCAGAAATTAACAATTTCTCTGACCCCCTCCCCCCCTAGGCGCGTTACGTAATATATGGACAGCCCCTTATATACTATAAAAAAATAAAGTCCTTAAAGCAAAATATTAAAAAAAGGCGACCATAGGCACTCAAGTAACTCTTTAACCCTGTAAGGTTCAGTAGTACTTTTATTAGGACTAAAACTACCAAATTAGGGTATGTGACTAATAAGGAGTACCTAAATGGTGAATTTAAAATGGAGTTATATGATTAAATGTTACATTTAAAACAAAAAAGTGATATTTGTAGTGACCATTTGGCAGCATTAGGACATAATACATCGTTAGGCCTTAATATATCTTAAATAAATATGTACACCATATGAAATAATTCTTTATTAATTATCTTATTCACATCTAAAATTTTTTTTAGCTTGAAATATTTGCGTTATTACGTACTAAAGTTATGATCAAGATCAAAGCATCAACACCTGTTGCACCAAACTCTAAATAGCTGTTGGGAAACAAAATTTGCTTTCGATTTGCACAAATAAATTGCGCAGGAGCTTTAGGGGTTAAAACAATGTTATATTTAAGTGATTATACTAAAACATGTTTGACGTTTATGAAAAACATACTTTAATTAGTTAAATTAGGTTGTGTCCAAAGAACTTTTACCTCAAGAAGGAACATGATGAAATCTACCGTATGCTTTGTTTAAAGCGTGAACCAACTACGGTGAGGGGCTGGTGGGGAGTGACTATTGTTTACACTTAGTACGCGTAAAGAGAGAGAAAGAATGTGTTAACTCACAATCTAATGTCGTAAAATGACTGACAGGGGTACAGTGTTGCCGATTGGAAACATATACTTTGGATATTTTATTGTAAATTTTAAGAAACATTAGTTCTGTATGAGTTTTATATGAACTAGTAGTTTAATTTTATTTACATTTTTAATTTAAGTATAATGATTTGAATTCATGATAAGGTAGAAACTACGCAACATCGCTACTAGGTAGCCTGAAAGTCGACTAGCGACATCTACATTTTACACCACAAAGCTGTATCGCGTTTCTGTTAGTAAATAAACGAACAAAAAGATGACACCTTCATAAACATTGGTCTGAAATTACTTCTTGAGGTAAAAGTTCTTTGGTTGTGTCCGTATGGTTCACGGTACCCTAGCGGGTTAAACATGGATTTCTACTTACTTGTAAAAAACAATAAGCTTTTCGTCCTCTTTCTTCCCTTTTGGCGTCGCAGAAGAAGTAGAAGATATCTTCGAGATTAAATCAATTTCCGGTAGAGGGCTCTGGTACGGTTGCGTCCTAATCCTCTGTCTCTTGATTTTTCCGACTGCTGACGCTGGGGACTTTTGCAGGGCAGGGTTTTTTGTCGTTTCGGGTTTGGGGGTTTTGGGGGTCGAGTCTTCAGCTTTGGGGGTTTTCGTCCTTCGCGTCGGCGTTTTAGGGGCGGCTGTTGCCTCAGGGGTGGCCGCAGGGGTGGGTTCAGGTTGGGTCGTTTTTGGGGGCGAGCTTTCTTGTTCTGGTGTTTTAACGGGAATTTCCTGAAAAAAAAATATATATTAATACCAAAACTTGAAAAATATGGCTCAGCTACGACAACAGCCTTTGAATGCAGACAAGGTTGCCAGAGTGTGCAATAATACCTTTTAATAAAGAAAAAAAAATACATCTTCAAAAGGAACAGGGCGACCACTTTTTTTTTAACATTTTTTTATATAGAAAGAAAAAAGATATCATTGTGTACCCCTTAATTTACTATTCTGGCTTGCTCCTGCAACTGTAGATTTTTGAAAAACATATATCTGTGATTTTTTTTAAATATAATTTTTCCCTGATGAATTAAATTGATTTTTGCAGAATGGGGCCACCCTAAAATAATTATTTTAATTCAAATAAAATATATTTATTATGAAAAATGTTTTATAAAATTTGTTTTTCGAAATTTTTGACTGAATCTATTTTATTTATAGCATGGGCCCATGGGAAGCACCAAATAAACCCAAGCTTTCGGAAGGGGGTCTCTATAAATTTTGTTACAGTTTGTAGTTGAACTAATAATAATGCCAAACCTTAATATTGGGCAGTTTCTTTTCTATACAATTCCCCATAATTAACTTAAAAAATCATAATTTTTCAGTTTTATCAATTTTTGACTTGCGATTTTTATTATGGATGTAAAATGCGTTTATTTATTCTGTGATTTTAAATGTTATATGTTAAATTATAAACTAAAAACCTAAAAATAGGAAAACTGGAGATACAACCTTATCAAAGAAGTCAAACTCCTTTAAAAAAAGTGTATACATGTTAAAAAAAAAATAATTACACTAAATACCTGGACATTTTCTTAAATTAAAATGGGCTTTTACTATTTAAAATTGCAAATTGGTGCTGTGTTATAAAATTCTAATTATCACTATCCAATGAGTCAAAATTTCTTGTTGATAGAACATCAAATGCCAGCATTTCTTAAGAAAACAAGATCTTGTTATTCAGCTACAGAATTAAAAAAAAAAAACGCAATATATATTTTCTATAGATTTTCAAGTAAAACATAAAAACCACAACATAAAAAATTCGTTTGTCAAAAATTGACGTATAAAAACTTCAAATTATTAATTTTTAGGTTAAAATGCACTACTTAAAACAATTATCGCATATTTTTTGAACAGAGAAAATTGACTTTATTGAAATACGTTTTTAAATAATTTTTATATATTTAAAGAACTTTCGAAAAAGTAACCCATATTTTTTGTAAGAAAAAGACATGAAACATAATTTAGTTATTACCATTTTAATACGATTTTTTTAAGGATTACTTTTTTTTAAGTTTTTGGTAATTTTGGATACAATTAACAATTTTGAGCCTGTCTGCATGAAAAAATTAACTTAGGATGGGGTGGGGGTAGTGGTATAAATATTTACCACCAGCCTTTTTATGGTATGGTGGTATTTTATACCTGTAAATATTATATTAACATCGGTTTTATAACTAAGACTTCTATAAGGTCCACAAAAAAAAAGTTGTTTGTGATGGGGTTGAGACCCACCTATTCTTATGTATTTTGGGATGCCGAACACGAATCTGTCATAAAAAAATCACTTTATGGCTTAATTTTTTTGCTACACTGAAATTGCAAACTAATAATATGAGATTTTCACCATTTTAGACAGTTTTTCAGTATACCAAAAAAATGAGCCCATGAGTTGCCTTTTTTATGGCAGATTCGTGTTCAGCATCCCAAAATACATACGAATAGGTGGGTCTGAACTCCAGCACAGACAACTTTTTTTTTGTGGGACTGTGTTATTAATTTTATATTGATAGTATATCAAAGTAGCTCTCTCGAGCTATCTTCTAAATTTTAAAACATACGTAAAAGCGTTTGTTTAATTTACATAATTACATTTTTTAAACTTTATTTTGAAAATTCAAATCTAAGCATTTTTGAGATAACTATTCGGTTGGTATTTCCGTCATGCGCGTTGGCAGACAAAACCACGCATTCGTTAATTTGGCAGACAAGCAAGAAGTAGGTTGAAAGATGCGATACTAACAAGTCGCTCGTGAATATGTGGGTATTAGTTAAAATCGTCGTTGAATATTCGAAAAGTCGTTAATCTATATTTGTTGTAAAAACCTATTCGTGGTTGGCAAATATTATCGTTTCCATGCTTTCCATCCTTATGCTACTCACAAACCTCAACAACATCAAGAATACAGTCCTGTGCACAGGAACATCAAGTACATCAGGAATCAAGGTCAGTGAAATCCCCATTTTATCCCTTCTACCCTTATTTAAAACCCCTAAATTAGCAGTCCACTATCTCTCACTTCGTTTCATGAATTAAAAGTCGCTATATGCTAAGTTAGACAGCTTTTACGAGTTATTATTCTGAAACTGGAATAACCTACGGGACAGATAGACCGATTTTTTTTCCGCCAGAAGAACATGTAATTTTGCTTCCTATTTTATTTATTTATTTATTTTAGCATTATATAGAATCATGGAGAGCCCCAAATAAGCTTTTGGCTTGTGCTAGGGGCCCTCCATTAATTTTGCAAAAAAAAAAAAAAAAATTCAAAAATATAGCTGGCAACTTTACTTCAAATTTCCAAAAAAAATCTTCAAATTAATATTTATCGGCGGAAATTGCTGTCTTCATTTTCGTATATTCTATCAATCTTGCCCCATTTTCCGGAATTCTTTTATAGTTTTAAGATTCTTTTTACGTAATTTTTAAAGAAAAATGCTAATTTAATTTTTTGACATTGAAAGTAAAAGTATAATATTGACTAAGATCGAGAAAGAAAAGTCCACCTTCATTACTCACCGTTGTACTTTCTTTTTTCTCCTCCTCTTTCACACTCTCTTCTGATTGGTTACTCTTTGAACCTTCAGAAGCTTGAGGCAGGTTCTCCTCTTTTTCATTACTTATTTTGACCTCCTCTACTTTTGGCTCCTCCTTTTTTACCTCCTCTTCTTTACTCTCAGTCGACGACTCCTGATTGGTTGCGGGTGAAACATTTGACGTGGAGTTTGTAAGATTAGCTGGCAACACTGCGGTGACAGACTGTAAAAAAATGTAAGTCGTAAAAAATCGTATATCAGACTTTATTTTGCATGTTTTTACAATAATAACATATTTGTTAACTATGGAATCAGGATGATCACAGTTTTTGCAAATTAAGATTCCCTGGTTTCTTTCTGACGTTTCCCTGATCAAAATTTGGAATTTTTCCTGATTTGCTTACATGCTGTTTTTTTTTTCATCAAATTTTGATTTTTTTATGTTTTGTTATTTTTTTCTGCAAAATGGGTTAATGAATTGGTAAAACTTTATGAATGAATATTTGTTTTAGTAATAATTTATTAATAATAATAAATTATTATGTAGAGCAGAGTTTTTTTATTTCCCTGATTTTTTCCCTGTTTTTTTTTTAGACTTGATCAAATTTCCCGACTTTCCCTGGGAATAGACAATAATCTAGCCTGATACCTAAAAGTTTTCTACTACACACCGCTTTTGAAATAATTGACCCCAAACTTTTTAAAATAGACAAAATTAGAATTTTGACTAATTAATTACACAATATTTTTAAAAATGGGTATCCTAGGGTTTCTGAGGTTGCTGTAATCGAATACGATGTTAAAAATTAAAAATTGAAATTGACGCATCCAATATGGCGTCAAAATTTTTAAAAATGTCAATATTTTTTGCCGAAAATTAGTGATTAGGTATTTTTAAAGTCGCTGAAACCATTTAGAAAATGCCATCTCGCCTTGTCTGTTGGATTAGTCATTTTAATTTTGAATTTTTATTATGGGATTCGGTTTCAAAAAAACTTACTAATTTTCAATTATCTAAGGGCTTTATGTTTAATTTTGCATATTTTTGATAATTTGCATTTTTTAAATCTGGATTGCAAAATTTTTGTGCAAAAACTATCAAACCGATTTTGATGAAATTTTGCGTGTTAACACCATAAAGTTTTCTTGGGCCAATTTAAAAAGCTCCTACGTATACTATAAGTATCCGAAAAAAAAAAACCAAAAAACTCGATTTTTCTACCCCTTTTTTGTGATTTTAACTATTTTTGCAATAATAATAATAATTTATTTTGATTTGCAACCAATATATAAAATTCAATTACAAAACTTTTTTTCCTCTTCAATATTTGTCTGAAACGAACAGTTCCAGAGATATATGCACGAAAAGGAGAAAAAAATGGTAATTTTCTCGATTCTGCAACATTTTGTTAAATAAAAAGTGAAGCCCACGGTTTATTTTATACGTATAGTAAAATTATCATTTCTAGTGATATTCTGAATCCATTCATCTAAAAATATAGAATCATATCCGATTCACCCATCCTAAAACAGATACCGCCTGGTCTAAAGTAGCTAGATGCAAAGTTAGAAGAGTTATCAAAAGCATAGTTTTTTTATCTAACTTTGACACTTTCTTTCTCTTTAGAAGAAATTTAATAATACTTACTTCTGCCGTTTTTACAGTCGATTCCGTTGGCACTACTGGCGTCGGTTTTTCTAGAGTCTTTACGTTTTCTTCTACTTTTTCAGGAACTTTAATTTCTTTCACGTGATTTTCCTGCGAGGTTGCCGTTGTGCTTTGTTGTGGGCTTTGTTGCGCGGTGTTGTCAGGTTTCACAGGCGATGGAACAGACGGCGCTGGTGTGGTCGGTTTAATTGTTGGTGGGGTTTCGAGGGTGCCATTTGATTGGGGCTTTTCAGGCACGGGGGTGGGCTCTTGGGCAGGCACGGCGGACACGCTAGGCGTAGATGGCTGTGTGTTTGTGGCGGGAAGGGTCTGGGATACTGGGGGCATGGCGTTTTGCTAAAAGAAAAAAAATAACATAATAAAAACACGAGGAGAAGGATGTAGTAGTAGAGGCACTCGATCTAGCAGCTATCCTAAGAGTATTATACTATCATAGTATACATAAAAAGCGGTCCAAAAGTCAACCCCCCCTTTTAACTTTTCATGGCCATGGCCATGCGTGTGATACATTACTTTAAAATTTTCTATTTTCTATAACTATTCTCTGGGCCTGCAGATTTCTGTACACCCTACCTTACTCACATTTGGAGGATGTCCGAGGTTTGGCTGATATCCTCCCGAATAATTGGTGGGCGCCTTCTGCTGGTACGCAGGCACTTGCCCACCTTGTCCCTGGCCTCCCACGTTCGCCACCGGGTGATTGCTGACGGGGATGCTCGCAGAATTGCCCATGTAGTGCTGCGCATTGTGTGTCGAGTTTGGCACATTTAAACTGTAATGATTCTGAAAAAAGAGAGAACTTAAACTCCATTCAACGAAAGAATACGACTCTGACGTCACAGAGCGTAAACTAAATATGGATCTAGGAGACTTTGCCGAAAAATTTACCGCGTAACTTTTACTGCGAAAACATTTACCACGCAATGATTTAACCGCGAAAGGTTTCAATCGCGCATTCTTTTACATAGTAATAATATAATCGCGCATACTTTTGCCGCGCAATAATATAAACGCGGTTAAATTTTAATTAAAAAAAAATAACCTTAAAATATATATTATAATTTTTTGAATGAAACGCTTATAATCATAATTTTATTTTTATTTTTATCAAAAACAAAACCAAACAAACCAAACAAACCAAACAATTTAATCATATTTATTTTTTTTTAAACACTAAACTTATAACACCAATATAAAGAAATTGGTTATATATTATATTTATTAGTAATATAATCATATATGATATGCATAATTATGCATAATTTTACTTACATATATTTTTAAAAACCAAGCCTAACAACTGAATTATATTAAGATTTGGTTCTGCAATTATAAAACTGAATTAAACAAATTGGTAATATAATACAGTGCGTGCGTCGATTTTTATTTTTTATTTTGCAAATTATGGTGTAATAAAAGTTATTAAAATTTGCACCCCCTTGCACCCTCACCCCCCAACTTTTTTTTTTCAAATAGCAACCTACCCCTTGTGACACTTCGTTGGAAAGGTAATTTAATAAGCTTTCCAACGGTGTATAATAAAGCCTAATTTGGTAAAGGGCTAATGATAAAATGCACAATTTAGTTTATTATAAAGACATTAAAGTATAACTTTAGTTCACTATAAATGTTCAAATTGATGTCATTCAGCTCTTTGACAGTGGACAGTAAAAAAACGGGATTAAAATCGATTAAATAGTAAACATAAAATTGGTCAATAAAAAGAAAAAAAATTGCATTTTTCAACAGGGTATAAAATATTACAATAAGTTTAAAACAACCTTATTTAGATTCTCAGGAAGGTGCCAAGTAGGAAATAGGGCAACAATTACCATATTATGCGTAATATTTCAAACAAACAATGTTTAAATAAAATATGCGTTTTTTCATAGACCCTTTAACAAATTAGGCTTTATCATACACTGTTGGAAAGCTTATTAAATTACCTTTCCAATGATGTATCACAAGGGGTAGGTTGCTATTTGAAAAAAAAAGTTGGGGGGTGAGGGTGCAAGGGGGTGCCAATTTTGATAACTTTTTTTAGACCAAAATTTGCAGAATTAAAAATATAAATCGACTTGTCTGAGGATTTTTGTATTTTACTTGTAACTAAAAAGTTATTCGGGTGATTCCAGACTTAATGCACGCACTGTATATTAAACTTGGTGTAGCTAACGAAAAAGTATGAAAAAAAAAACGTATTTTTATAATTTAAAATTAGACGCGGAATTTGCTTTGCGCCTTAAATATTTTCGCGGCTATTACTTTCGCTATATATTTTTCGCAGTAAATGCATTTCGCTATTAAAACTTTTCCTGGTAAGAGTTTCGCTATTTTTATTTCGCTTTAATATTTTTTCGCGTTAAATTTTTATCGCTGTTAATTCTTTGCGCGGAAAAAAATATTTCGCGGTAATTTTTTCGACGAAATATTTATATTTTTACTCCCTTACCCCCAATCGTTTACCCCCCCCAGGTAGCAAAATAACATGACATTCACGTGAAAGCCACGTTAATATGTGACATGTGATGTTAAGATTGTAGTTTCATTTAACAAGAATGTAGCATGGTGGGGATGTCCTAAGTCCGCCCCTAATAACATCACACAATGACATCCCGAAAATAACGTGTTTGTGACATCATAAATCCACATTCCTGTTATATCTAATATCTTATGGATGCCGTTACTGTTACTTTAATATTTAAATAATATCCTAGGATATTAGCTTTTTCTAAATTAAAACCATTAAAAACGCTATAACCCTATAAAAAAATCGGATTTAAAATCAATCAGTAATTGAAACAATCACAGATTGAAACAGATAGATTCTAAATACGAAATTGCAGATTAAGCGAAGAATATATTCCTTTAATCCGTGTCCGTGGTCTTGAGAAGCCCGGCTTGGCTAATTATCCGGAAGGGAAAGGCCAAAAATAAAGAGAGAGAGAAGCCCGGCAGAGCCCCCTATCCATTGGAAATCGTATAATGTGTATACAATTTCCTTATAATAATTTACTCTATCAACATCATCTTATATCGATTTTTTTGCTTCGAACGTCGGTGAGAAGCAAAATAACATGACATTCACGTGAAAGCCACGTTAATATGTGACATGCGATATATTCACAGCGTTGTTAATTATTTGTTATTAAATAACATGTTTGTCACGTCACACGTTGCAAATGTGATGTTAAATAGATGTTATTTTTCAATATTATGTGATGTTATGATTTAGTTTAAAAATACACCCAAAAGTGATGTTAATTTCTTGTAACATAACATCCCTTGCTACCTGGGCCAAAATCTAATCAGCTCTTCGGAATACGATAAGAAACAATATGCAAAAAACCGCAAATCAATATCTCATGTAGAAATGGAGTTAGAGAGTTTACACCCAGACAGACAGACAGACGCAATTTTTTTTTTACTGATTTCGAATCAGAATGGTCTAAAACGTCGAGAAATGTGAAAAAAACGTGGTCAAAGATTTTGACTTTTCGGCGAAGATTTCAATACATCGGCACTCTTAGTAGCACTAAGTGCCGATGTAACATATACCTCTTTTTTGTGAGGCTGTGAGGAGTATAACAACGCCTTCTATTACTAAAGAGAAAAATTTGTTGCAATTTTGTACATGTACAGTTTTATTCCATTCAAAGTTGTCTACCTGATTCTGAGTGGCATGTGCCACATTAGTGTTATGTGGCATGTTGAGACCCATACTGTGACCCCCCATATGAGTTTGGGCGCCCATATGGCTTTGCTGCATGTGGCTTTGCGCCATGTGGCTCTGCGACTGGCCGTAAGCAGCAGAGGCGCCACCTTGCGGATGCATCGCTTTATTAGGATTGTTTGACTGTTGAGCTGCGCTGCTAGAGATGCCTGGGTTCAACACTGAAGGCTTCAAGGCTGAGTTCATTCTATTCAAGGCTTATACACCTGAAACACAAAAAAAATAAGACCCTTTTCTTTTATTCGAATAAAAACATAATTTTTTCGATACGTCTTTTTTCAGGATTTTTTCAATTTCTTTTTTGATTGTTGTGTAACTTTACAATAATTATAATAATAATTCAGGGAGTTTTGGATTATAGGGTATAGGGTCGGAAATAAAAAATAATTGGAATTGTCATTTTTTACGCATTTTTAACAAAAAAGGGATTTTTTAAAATATCTCAAGATCCTAGGACAAAAACCGTTTCATATGAAAATAAAGAGTACCAAATTTCCAACATTTTTTATCGTATGTATTTTTTTGTACGACTTATAACTAATTCACGGCACCGCCTTAAACGTTACACTATAGGTTTTAAGCTCTATTTTTTTTTTGGGAAAAACCAAAATTGTTCTTTATTTATCGATAAGGCATGCCTCTTAGAACGTTTTTGTAAAATTACAAATTTTAAAATATTTAATTCATTTGTGCCCCATTATCTCTAGATGCAGTAAACCAATTTTTGATTAAATATCACCAATGTATTGGGCATGAAAAAAACATTAAAATGATATGAAACATGTCCTATTTTCTTGGACACCTAACAATGCCGGCATAGAATTTCCGAATTTTTACATTTAAACGTAATAATTCGAAATATCTATCCCGGTATTGTAAATGAACCAAGAAAATAAGACATGTTACATGCCATATTAAAGGTTTTTTAATGCCTAAAACAATGGTGATTTTCAATCGATAATAAATAAATTTTTTGTTTTTTCCCAAAAAGAAAAAACGGTAAAAAATTATAGTGTAACGTTTAAGGCAGTGCCGTGAATTAGTTATAAGTAGGGACACTAGATCTAGGTCTTAAGTTAGCAAGTCGACAGTCTGTCGTTTTGCTAACTTAAGACCTAGATCTAGTGTCCCTAGTTATAAGTCGTACAAAAACAAACGACAAAAAGTGTGGGAAATTTGGCCATCTTTATTTTCATATAGAAAGTTTTTCGTCATAGGATGTACCAATCTTGAGATATTTTTAAAAATCTGGTTTTTGTGAAAAATACGTCAAAAAAATGACAGTTCCAAATCGAGTTCAAGGTCACAAAATTATTTTTTATTTGCGGCCCTATAAAATAAACCCAAAATCAAAACTACCTGAATTATTTTTAGGTAAAGTCGCTTTTATTAACTTAACTGGATTATTGCCCAATGACAAAATTTTAAGATTTTTTAGAATTTTAGTTTATTTGGAACCCCTGGTATCGGCACTAAATATCTGCCGATATCGACGTATCGGTATCGGCAGAAAAAAAAAGCCGTATCGGTCGATCTCTAGTTATTTTCATACGAAAATTATCGAAACTTTCTTACCATGGTAAATACCAATTTTATTTTTTTTGATTTTAAATACCTAAATATTTCTCAAAATCAATGATACTAAGCAGGCCCGTAACTGGGGGGTGCTAGGGGGCCACCTCCTGGTATGATTTTGAGCACCCCCTGGCGAAATAAGCTCTAAGCACCCCCACAGGGGGTGCTTAAGTACAGTTGGTAAAATTGAGTGTCAGATTTCGTAAAATGTATGTTGGAAAAATTGAGGGGTAAAGGTAAACTGGTCAGTAAAGTTTACTTGGGAAAATTGGAAAGGTTGGGAATTTTTCAGAGGTGAGGGCTTTTTTTTGTCATTTTACGGTCGGGGGTAGTAAAGCTTTTAGTTCGAAAATATTTTCTTTGCCCCCCCTGCCCAAAAAAAAAAATGCTCCGGTGCACCACTGAAAATATAAAAAAATTCTGTCCAAACGCATTTTAGTCAACATTATTCTTTTGTGGATTTGTTCCCTTTTGTATAAATGTATCCAAAACAAATACCCTTGAAAAACTTTTTTTCTCTCTTGTATAAATTAATCTAGATGCTCTCGGAAAAAATACACAAAAATATCCTTAGAAATTAAAAAAAAATATATTTGGTTGGTATGTACCCAGTATTTTAAAGTTAAAATTATAATACATTATTATTAATAATATGGGGCTTATGAAAAACTAAATAAAATCCAAAAATTTTAGCTTGTTCCCTTTTGAATAAACGTATCCAAAACAAATGCCCTTGAAAAAGCACCAAATTTTTAACAATTTTCCTTAATTACCTGGATATTGCTAATATTTTACAGTTACAGGTAGTATCAATTTAATTTTATCAAATGTTACCGATTACATTATAGCTTGCTTTTAATGCCTACTTAGATCTCGACTAATAAATTAACCATTTGACAGACGAGCAATAAAAATCGAAGATCGTCGCGAAATGTAGCAACCGGTAAAAAGCGTTAGGTTGCAAAGTATCTAATGAATAAGCAACCCAATCAACATAAATAATTTATAAAGAACAGTAAAAAATACACATCAACTAAATTTCCAACGGCGGCTACGTTTTGCAGAAAAAACAAAAGCAAAGCCTGGTAAACAACAAACAAGCTTGGGGTGGTGATTTTTGTGGGAAACTACTAAAATCGCGTAGGTTGGTCGTTTTGAGCGATATTTTGACGTTTTTCGGATTGATTATTGTAGAAACAAATGAAATAATCGTTTTACTTACTTGATATCATTTTTCTCGCACAAAAATAGAAATAAAACACGATAAAACAGTCGAAACTATGGCGTCGGTACGTGAATCTCCAACCTCTTGGTTCGCGGAACTGGCTTGTTCGAAATGCGACGTTGCCGGGTCAACTGTACCTGCTTTTAGGAGAGTCAGGGGCGTGCCTGGTTCGGGGACAAAATATATCTGTACAGTGGCGTGCTTAGGGCCACTTGCACCAATTTTATTTTGATCAAGGTTTAATTAATCTACGTTTAAAAAATAATCTCTGGTTAAATATGTTTGCATTGCACCAATGAAAGTTAAACAAAGTTTAGTTAAACCGAGCACACATCTCTAATTTTAGTGTTATTTGAATGTAGCTAACTTCACATTATTTTGACGTTTATATCATTTGGTTTATTATATTTTCAAAAAAAGCTGTTAGTTATTGACAGTAACTTATTGTGTTATGTGTTATTGTGTTCTGTAAGCTAAAAAGTAGCAATGGATATGCCTAAAGAAAAAGATGAAAACAAAAAAAACGTTCGCCCAATTATACTATAAATGATAAAGCTTTATTAATTAAAATTGTGGCACAATACAATAGTGTTATCGAAAACAAAAAAAACGGACGCAATTTCGATATTCCAGTTGTTCTTCAATACGTACAAGAATATTGGCCACTGTTTCTTTATATAACCTAAATTTTTGAAAAAATGTTAGATCATCCATACTTTCAAAATAGTTTTGTCGCTCATGATAGGTACGGAAACCTTCATCCAATATTTCCAATTCCAACAAGTTTCATCTAATAAATCGGCTTCTGCCATCATTGCAGGTAATTTCGTAAAATCAAAGAAAAAAACTCACGGGTACGAAATGACAGATAAAAACCTAAAGTTAGGTTATGTTTTGATATAACCCAGGTTTAAGTGACATAAACCATCAAACTCGAACGATTACATTTATTCTGAGATTAAGGGCCACTTGCACCAATGATGGTTTAACTTTAAACTTGGATTAAGTTGACGGCCGACCAATCAGAACGTAGCATTTTTAACTTAAACTTGGTTTAGTTAAGATAATCCCAGATCAAAAGTTGGTGCAAGTGGCCCTAAGACTTGAAATTCAGACCATGATCTGTTGAAACTGTTTTTGGTAAAAATCAGGGTGGAGTAAATTTACTCCTTAAGGAGCTAAAACTATTTTGTTTTTAAATAAATTAAAATTTAAAAAAAGTGTTTGGTAAATTTTTTTTGAAGATCCATATTTTTGAAAATAGTGTCGTAAAAAAACATTTTTTTTTAATTTAAACCGCTCAAACTGCTTTTAACAACTCTATTTCAAAAATTTTGGCTTTCTCAAAAAAAAATGTTTTTATTTGATTTTTTGATTTTTACTAGCGTATTGTTTTGTAAGCAGTAGTAAATTTTTATTTTATTTACCTGCATTTTTTACATTAATAAATTTAATAATTGTTGCATAACACAGTTCGTTCCATACTTTCAATAAATCAATACCTTTTTTCTAGGAATTACCCGCATATCTTGCAACGCAGCCTTTCACCGTAACATTCGCGTCTCACTCACACCCAAGCAATCTTTATATATCTGTCTTTTTTCGGTCCATGAAAATATGGACTTGCTATTTAACTAAAGGGGTGTTCACACTAAATAATCATTATTTAGGTATATTTTTTATTAATAATAATTATTAATATATATATATATATATATATATATATATATATATATAGGTATATATTTGTTATTTCCCCTAAATGTTTCGAATAAATGGCCAAATTCCCTGACTTCCTGGTTTCAATTTTAATTTCCCTGACTTTCCTGCTTTCCCTGACTGGTGGAAATCTTGGAGAATAGATAAATATGGCATAGATCAACCAGTATAGTTCTCCGCATGAAACAAAGTCTTCGACGAAAGAGGGAGAAATCATTTGCGCTCTCTTCTTTCCGTCAAAAGTGTTATAAGGCGTGCGTGCCTACAACGGGCCTCTCACTTGCACACACACCTAACAGATCCGTGCTTTCAAGTTTATATACAGATAAGCCGAAAATGGCAAAAATTTTAGTTAGGACGTTTTAACTAAGAGGGCAGTATCGTTTTTTTATGTTTCTCAACGTTTTATATACAGGTACGAAAAAGCTATTTGCGAAAAAAAATTTTTCATCGAAATTTGTAACCACAATAACTCGAGAACGCTTTGAGCTAAATACTTCTTTGAAACCTAGGTTCCTTGTACAAAGATTTGGATGGAATTGTTTCTAGTAAAAATCGGTGTGTGGTAAGGGGGTCAAATAGGGCACAAGCCACATAAAAAAATCCAAAATTGTTCGTTTTTCAAAAAAAAATTTAATTTTATTAATTAAAAAAAAAAATTAACTTCATAGCCAGCAAAGCAATTTGTAAACATATTTTGGTAGTCAATAGCAGCGTTTTCACGTCAACTCTGATGTAATATTTTGAAAACAAAACAGAGCTGACATCCGCGCTTTGAAAGCCAAGCCACAGAATTATTTGGTGAATTTTGCTCAATGTATTGTCAAAACAAAAGTTAAGCAACAGTTCTACATAGCGTTATTCTCATGGTGTAAACCCGGCTTTAATGTTTTTATGATGGCGCAGGAGTGGGAGTGAATTTTATCGAACCCAAAGTACGAAAGGTAGAATGTTTGTGTTCGTTTTAAATTAACAATTATTATCAATTATAAAAATTACCTGTGTTCTTTCTATAAATGGATATGCTTTTATAAAAATCACTAGTGTATACACGGTTATACGGTTTTTCGGGGTTGTAGAAGCGGCCAGTTTTGGTTGTCTTTGGAAAAAATGGAAAATTTTATCTTTCTCAAGGCATGAAAATGGTTATCACCTCTCCTGGAAATTCGACCACGACAAATGACGTAGCGACAGACAAGTAAGATTTTTTTCTGTAAAATACCCAGTTTTGTCTGTTTTATAGATATGCTAAGCCACAGAACAGGCAAAACCTATTAGGCTTTGATACCTATGTCAGCAATACCTATTTATTTAATTTATAATTTGTGGCAAATGCATGGTTTCTATTTTTATAAAATGTTTAAAAAGTAAGCTGTATAATAGGAAAAAAAAACAAAAGAATTACAACCATAGACATAATATCTATGACAACATTGTCATGTTTCAAATAATAATATAGTGTCATTGTTGTAATTATATAATGCTTGACAGTGCATAACAAAGAAATTATACAGCGCGCGTAAAAAATACAAAACAAGTTGAATAGTTCTGTGGTCAAGAATGTACGAAGCAAAATATTTAAAGGGGATAGGGGAATCTCAACATCAGTAGCAGGAATAGGAGTTGTTTCAGTAATCATAGCGTCTGCAGTCTGCAAAACAAACCATTGCTCATCTAATTTGAACAATAAGGGGCACTGGCACTGAGATTTCCCTAACCCTTCAAATCTTTTGCTTCGTTCATTTTTGGGCACTCAACTTAACTATCATCCAAAGTGTTCCATACTTTTATGCACACTGTATACTGATTATGGCCATAGGCAGTGTTGGACAGGTGAGATAGTGAGAAAAATCTCACAGGCCCCCCTACTTTTGGGAGCCCCTCGTACTTTGGGGGCCCACCTGTGGGGTGTTTTAATGTTTTCAGGCTTAAAAAATTATTTGTGGTTTGGGGCTTTTTTTTTAGTCTACAAAATTTCTGGCAGGGGTAAAAAAAAATATTTGGGGAAGACCCTATTTTTTTTTTCATCAAATTTTTTGGGAGGGGAAAAAACATTTTATACTTGGGGGCCCCTAGGTTACAAATATCACTAGCCTAGGGCTGCCCAGTCCAACACTGGCTCACATGCCCCTCTGGAATCATAACAGGGGGGCGGATCCCCCTTGGAATATTCTCTGCTTTTAAATATTATAAAAGCTTCACAAAAGTCCAAAATGATAAAAATTTGAGTTTAGTAATACTTGAACATTCCCTTTACAGATACATAAGTTTCCTAGGGAACTAGGTATTTTTTACTGTACTGTATGTTTTATAAAGATAAAAAAAAAATTATTTTATTTTAAATTGTAAAACTGTTTTAAAATTAAAATAGACTATCAAATTTTTAAATGTTTTGGACTGCCCTGCTAGGGCTTTCTTGCGTTTTTCTTTTGGATAAAGATTGTAGAACTTGAATTTTACAATTTGTAAAAAAATTCGCCAGGTATACTGTAAAGGTTTTTTTTTATCGTCACTTTTTGTCAGGAGGGCCGCCAATTCAGGCCCTTCCCCCTTTCCAATTCCAATTACAATTTCAATAATGGCATTTTCCATAGGATAATTTTCCAGCTCAATCTAATATAATTTTCGACCTACGCAAAACCGTCTCACTCTGTAGTGATGTTTGCGCAGGCGCCAGTTTATCTTTAAAATTTATAAAAAAATTGTCTTTACATGTTCAACAGTTCCACGTTAAAATTTAACTT
This sequence comes from Brachypterus glaber, assembly GCA_958510825.1. Lineage (NCBI taxonomy): Eukaryota > Metazoa > Arthropoda > Insecta > Coleoptera > Kateretidae > Brachypterus > Brachypterus glaber. The sequence continues at coordinate 8,591,869 of OY294046.1, forward strand.
CACATATTAAATAAATATAAATATTCACGATTCACTCAAAACTTTACTATTAAAGGAATATTTTCATGAAACAACATAAAATAAAAATCCTGTGCATATCTACTATAGCAAGGCCGATGCAGAAGTAAATGCGCCTAAGCGGCCACATCCGTCTCTTACAAAGAACACACTGCGACTAATCCTGTTAATTTAATCAGTTCGTTGAATTCAGCAAAATTAAAATCATTCTTGTGATTACCCTTCTCTATAAAAAAATTCGGATTCAAACAGATTAAAAATAAGTGTTTGAATTTGTTTGAATCCGTTTTTTAAATCGCATTTGCGAATCAAAACGGATTAAAAATATTTTATTTTAAATTGTTTGAATCCGAATCAATTCGCAAATGCTAATTGAAAATGACTTTTCACTTCGCAAAAACGGATTCAAACAGGTCCAAACGAATTAAATCACATACGCATTTGCAAATAGTTGCTAATTGAAAATAATATTCCGCATATGCAAATTAAAACTAATTAAATCAGATACACATTTGCAAACAGTTGCTAATTGAAAATGATATTCTGCAGATGAGATTAGAAACGAATTAAAACATATTACGCATTTGCAAATAGTATCTAATTAAAAATTAAATTCCGGATATGCAAATAGAACTGAATTAAATCGGATACGCATTTGCAAATAGTTGCTAATTGAAAATTATTCCGCTTATGCGAATAGAAACGAATTAAAACATGTTACGCATTTGCAAATAGCCGCTAATTAAAAATGATATTCTGCGCATGCCAATAGAAACTAATTAAAATAATGATAATTAAAAATGTTATTCCTCATGTGCAAATAGAGACAAATTAAAATATGTTACGCATTTGCAAATAGAAACGAATTAAAACATGATATCCCGCATATGCAAATAAAAACGAATTAAATTTAAATAGCAAATGCAAATTAAAAAAGGTTAACAAATTGAAACGAATTGAAACGGATTAATATTGATAATTTCTTCCAAAAATTCAAACATATTCAAACGAGTTAAAAATATTTTATTTTAATCCGTTTGATTATGAAATTTTTTCCTCCTGGATTCGCGCTTGCCCTTCCCTTATTATTACAACAAGCACTACCTTTATCTAAAAAAATTATATAGTTTATGGATGGGCCCCATTTTTTACTGTGTTAATTTTTTAGATCAATTAGCCCCAGTTCCAGTCCTCGAAGCAGCCCTAGGCCTTCGCCCCGCCCCCAAAACAAGAGAGACCATTCTAAATCTGACACTTATTTGTCAGTGAACTACAAAGAACAGCCGTTTAAGCATGAGGGCTCTCCATCTGTAAGTAAATAGTTCGCATTCTATTATATACGGGTAGGGGTTTTTATAGCGCAGTCCATTACCGCGACACCGTTACCGCGCATAGACTTTACCGCGAAAGCCATTACCGCGAAGAAAATTACCGCGTGGGGGTCAATACCGCGCATAGACTTTCCGCGAAAACCATTACCGCGCATAATAGCCCAAGCAGCAAAGGTTTTTTGCCTCAAAAAAATCCAAAAGTCTTGAAAATTGGTGTTGATATAGTCTAGACCTTCCTGATGAAGGTACCAAAAGTCGTCATTAATTGAAGTTGAGCTAGCGCCGCCATCTTGATTTTAAGGTACAATTTTGCAGTTTTTTGCAAAAAAGGACATGGCACAATTTATAGGGAATTTTGGCCCTCGGTGAAATTCGCTAAATTTTTTATATGTTTTAGTTTATGCTTTTTAAAAAGGAATTAGGAACGTTTCAAGCACTTTGTATGTACAGTTTTTTTTCTATAACGAAAATAAAAAAATATTTTTGCCCCAAACTCCTCATAAAAATAAGTTTAATTAGCTTAATGATTAAGAAAAAAGCTTGATTGGTATAAGTCAAACTGATGTATGTCAATTTTTTTATATATTATTAGTAATATAAAATTAATTTAGCATGGCTTTTAGAGCCTTTTTTCAAGTAAATTGCTTTGTATGCAACCGTCAAGGTGGTCAACAGCAGATGCCCCGAATGGGAGGAAATGAAAACATTTTATTTATTTTTTTATAAAAATGTCCTAATGTAATACTGTGAAAAAGAATTGAATCAAGGACACATGTCTTTTGATAAGTACAACACCATATTCTCTTATTTTAAGGCTAACATCTTAAATGAAGAGCGCGGATTTCCATTCAAAGACCCGCGCCAGTTATTAGGTTCATAAGAAATGCTAGTCCAAAAATAAGAGAATTTGGCTTAAAATATAATCGAAAGATGCATTTTCTTGATTCATGGATCCTTTTTCTTAGTGTTCATATTTTAAATCATATCGAGGGCTTCATAGCAAAGGGGCATATCTGCTACATGTTAACACGGTTGATACAGCCCTGTTATGAAGCCCTCGGTATGATAGTTATATTGGATAATTTATTCTATGCAGAAACACAGTATTTCACTTTCAACTTAGTTTTTCTGTTCTGTTTTACTTCTTATTTTATTATTTTATTAAGTTCTGGAGTTTTAACATGGGTTCCAGTACATTATATTACAAAAACACATATTCAATTTCTTCTATGTAGAATTTTGGAAATAATTGTTTTTTTTTGCCGTACAAAAAATAAGGGATACACTTTCGGCATTAAAATTGCTTATTATTTTACAAACGATTCCCTTAAAACGTATTTCTATTCTGCTTTTCTTCTTATTTCATTCTTTAGTTCAATTTTATATACGTTTTAGTACTTTTTACCAGGTTAGCAAATAACTTATTTCACGTATTTCACTAATTTAGTCCTTAAGAAGTATTTCTGTTGCACTTTTCTTCATCTTATTTAATTATTCTGTCCAATTTCAATATGTATTTCATTACTTTTTCCCAATAAAACTGACAATTTAGTCTAAAAAACTTCAAAAATACGTCAGAATATCCTTCACTGACAAGTTGTCAAACGAAACAATGCCTACTAGAAAAATATTTTTATGAGGAGTGTAGGGCAAAAATATTTTTTTATTTTCCTTATAGAAAAAAAACTGTACATACAAAGTGCTTGAAACGTTCCTAATTCCTTTTAAAAAAGTATAAACTAAAACATATAAAAAATTTAGCGAATTTCACCGAGGGCCAAAATTCCCTATAAATTGTGCCATGTCCTTTCTAAACAGTCTTTTTTTTTAATAAGTTATTAGAAAAAAGAGAGCTTATAAAATTTTCTACAAAATATTTGGTTAAAACTTTTTTCTAACTTACTTAGTTTTTGTGAAAATGAGAAAATGGTAATTTCTCGAGTATCAGGTAGACAATAAAATCCAAAAATTTACCTTAAAATCAAGATATCTCCACAATTCTTGCCCATTTTCTTAAAAACTAAGTGAGATGGAAAAAAGTTGTTACCACGTATTTTGTAGAGAATTTTATAAGCTTTCCTTTTTATAATAACTTATTTTTTCAGTAAGTTCACCATATAGAAGATATTTGCAAAAAACTCCAAACGTGTACCTTAGAATCAAGGTATCGGACAATTTTTAACCATTTTATGGTTTTCTCAAAAACTAGAAAAAAAAAATAAACAAATGTTTTGTAGAGAATTTTATAAGCTTTCTTTTTTCTTACAACTTTTTTTTTAATTGACTCTTTAGAAGTTATTTGCAAAAAACTGCAAAATGCACCTTTAAAACAAAATGGCGGCGCGAGCTCCACTTCAATTAATGACGACTTTTGGTACGTTCATCAGAAAGGTCTAAACTACATTTCTACCAATGCTGAAATCTTTTGGATTTTTTTTTGGGCAAACGCTGATTTTTGTACTGGGACTATAATTATTATTATTTTTTAGCAGAAAAAAATATTAAATTATTTGTTTTTAAAATTATTTTGCAGAAAAACAAATCAAAATTTTATTGTAACAAGAAAAATAGTCCAAAAATAAAACAAAATATATTTTTTACATCATTTAAAACACTTTTACACGATATAGCTGCTAGGTCCGGGTTGTGAGCATGTAGCCATGCTTACTTTATAACATTACCGTCAGCATAGAACGTCGTAACTTACGCACTTCCACAACAGTCTTTTCTTTTATGTATTAAAAATTTTAATATACAGCGTGGTTTCTGCCCTAGCACTTTTCACAATTTTGATCGACATGACGATTATTAAAGACTACCCAGGTAGCAAGGGATGTTATATTACAAGAAATTAACATCACTTTTGGGTGTATTTTTAAACTAAATCATAACATCACATAATATTGAAAAATAACATGTATTTAACATCACATTTGCAACGTAACACGTGTGACGTGACAACCATATTATTAATTAACAAATATTTAGCAACGCTGTGAATATATGGCACGTCACATATTAACGTGGCTTTCACGTGAATGTCATGTTATTTTGCTTCTCACCGACGTTCGAAGCAAAAAAATCGATATAAGATGATGTTGATAGAGTAAATTATTATAAGGAAATTGTATACACATTATACGATTTCCAATGGATAGGGGGCTCTGCCGGGCTTCTCAAGACCACGGACACGGATTAAAGGAATATATTCTCCGCTTAATCTGCAATTTCGTATTTAGAATCTATCTGTTTCTATCTGTGATTGTTTCAATTACTGATTGATTTTAAATACTATCTTTTTTATAGGGTTATAGCGTTTTTAATGGTTTTATTTAGAAAAATCTAATATCCTAGGATATTATTTAAATATTAAAATACCAGTAACGGCATCCATAAGATATTAGATATAACAGGGATGTGGATTTATGATGTCACAAACACGTTATTTTCGGGATGTCATTGTGTGATGTTATTAGGGGCGGACTTAGGACATCCCCACCATGCTACATTCTTGTTAAATGAGACTACAATCTTAACATCACATGTCACATATTAACGTGGCTTTCACGTGAATGTCATGTTATTTTGCTACCTGGGTAATTTATAGGTATAAATTTAATAGAAAAAAACTCACATAAAAAAAACAAAACCAAACACAGAAATGTAGGTACATTTAGTAAACGTTACGCTTTATTAATAAAAATACAAATTAAATATTCGCCCTCGGACTGCGCGGTAATGGTCTTCGCGGTAAAAATAACGCGCGGTAATGGATTTTCACGGTCATGGCTATAGCGTCGTCCGTAAATTCTACAGACCCGGTCCCGGGATATTCGGACTCTATGTCCTACCTGTGGGGCGCCACTTGGAGTCGATTTTTGGAACATCCTGTATATTAGAAATAGGTACTTTTTTCACGCATCAACTATCAGCTAAAATTATTTCCATAAAAAAAACTAGTTCAAATTTAATTTTATCAACATAAAAAATTATTCGGATATTTAAAAATAAAATTATTTTTAAATTGTAACGGTGATTATACTTTTACATTTTACAATTTTAATAAAAAAATTAAAAAACGCAACTTAGATCTAGAAAATTTTAACCAAAATGCAATTAAACAGGTTTTCTACATATTAGGGTGGGTCAAAAAATAAGACTATTTTTTGTTTTACTTCATACTCTGAAAAATCGGTTTGGTGAGAATTTTCTAGAGGTGTCTAGCAACCGATTTTTCAGAGTATAAAGTAAAAAAAAAAATTGTTCTGTTTTTTTGACCCACCCTACTACATATAGTAGGTATACTCGTCGGAGATTTAAGTTAAGCTAAACTTAATTAAATTGCATTTTAAAAGTTTTAAGTCGATATGATTATTATTTCTTGAGTTATCGTGCGGAGAAGGACGGACAGAAAGACGGACGGACATTTTTAAAAGTTGTTTAAAATGGTATACTGGGTGTCCCACCAGGTTTTATATGGGCTATATGCAATAATAATAACAATAAGTATTATTATTATTATTATTATTATGTTATAATTATCACATTCCATACTATCCCTAGATCCATAGTATACTTTTTAAATTGTGTTTTCTGCGCATTTTATTTTTTTATACTGTCATACAAGTCATATGTCTCTATAATTATAATTAAAGGTCATAGGACTCTATAATTATTATAATTGTTTATTGTATCTATTCAGAGATTATTTCTTTACAAATAGACAACAGTCCAATACGTTAGGCAAGATAAATGTAGGTCTTCAATACCAAGCCAAAAAAAAATTCCCTAATAATATTATATTTGGATTTTATCACAGTGCAACAAAGAATGTGCATTATATGCAAAATTATTAAAGAATACATAAAACAGCTTATTAAACACAAAAACAAGTACAAAATCTTCATACAAAACGGGGTATTTATTATCAATGACTGTCAAATTAAGGAGTATGTCATAAGTGCCCTAGGAAACTTTAGACCTACTGTACAGATAGCTGTTTAAAAATAAAAAAAAAATAGTTTTTTACTTAAAAAAAAAACAAATATATTACATTCATGTAATTTAAAATATAATCTAAAATGTTATTTTTACCTAAAATATGCATAATTTTATTTTAAAACAATAGTAATTATACTTTTATCTCTTTCTGTAGAACTTCTCTCTTTATCTAATCTAAATAGGCGGCAGTCCATTGTATTATAATTATTATCATTATTAATATCAAATTTTTTGCCTAATTGCCACATGTTATCGTTTGGTAATTTAGAACAATGATAACAAAAGTGATTCATTCAAGTTATGAGTCATAACCACAATGATAAACAAGCTCTGCATCTCTATTCTTGACCATTCGCAAAAATATTTCGCATTCGCTGCGAATGCGAATTATTATAATTATTATAATAATTTGTAATTAATTGGTTGTATCATAGCAAAGAACTTTTACCTAAAGAAGGAGCATGATGAAATCTACCCTATGCTTTGTTTGAAGCGTGAATCAACTACGGTGAGGGGCTGGTGGGGAGTGACTATTGTTTACACTTAGTACACGTAAAGAGAGAGAAAAAATGTGTAAACACACAGTCTAATGTCGTAAAATGACTGACAGGGGTACAGTGTTGCCGATTGGAAACATATACTTTGGATATTTTATTGTAAATTTTAAGAAACATTAGTTTTGTATGAGTTTTATATAAACTAGTAGTTTAATTTTAATAGATTTAAATATACTATATTATTAAACATAATTATAGTAAACACAAAAAAGTTTTTTACATTTTTAATTTAAGTATAATGATTTGAACTCATGATAAGGTGGAAACTACGCAACATCGCTACTAGGTAGCCTGAAAGTCGACTAGCGACATCTACATTTTACACCACAAAGCTGTATCGCGTTTCTATTAGTAAATAAACAAACAAAAAGATGACACATTCATAAACATTGGTCTGAAATTACTTCTTTAGGTAAAAGTTCTTTGTAACATAGCAACTGCGTATGCGAAATATTTTTGCAAATGGTCAAGAATAGATAACCTGCAGCTCTATTCTTGACCATTCGCATATTGTTTTCATCATCATTGTTTTGAAGTATCTGGTTTTTAGTGTTTCGATTCCTACCCGGACGAAGTCGCGGGTATATGTTAGTATATTTATATACAAAAAAACCTTTATCCAACACCTTCACAGAAACACTTGTTTTGAGCACTATTTTAAATGTCAAAAGTGAGTTTTTTTCCACTAGTGACTAAAAAATTTTTTACCCACTCTTTTACGTACAGCTTTTGATCTCACCCAAAATTAGTTACATAGCCTATTAATTAAGTATTATAACTATTCTATAAATAGAAGCACGTTAACTAAACCATAAAAATTAAAGAAAAGTCCAAATTATTCTTTAGTTTTTGAATAAAATACTGTTTTTATTAACAATTCTGTCATCACCGCGTCCATTTTGACGTTTGTAAAAAATGTAAAACTAGAAATTGTTTATTTTTAATAGGCCTACTTAGGCCATGGCTATCTATTATTTTAGTAAATAAACACAACTTCTCAAAGTCTTCTCCACAATTTTTTTATTATTATTATATTTGGCTTTGGCTACATGTTTCGTCCCTAATTAAAGTGGGACATTTTCAGGCCGTATAGGTTCTAAAGAAACTGTCTAGAAATGTAACATCTATTGTAGATTATAGAAAAACGTTCACAAAACAATACTAGACGTCATTAACATTAATAAATAACAATTAAATACCATTTTTTAAAACAAATTATTACATTTTTCTGTCAAATATCATACAGAAAAATTAATATTTTTGACATAATTTTTCGCAAAATTATAGATTTTTATTTAAAAATAAAAGGTGTTGGATAAAATTAAATTCTCAACTCGTGTATTAAGTGATTTTATCCACTTAAGAATATCAACCCACGAGCCTGACGGGCTGATATTATTTGCGTGGATAAAATGCTACTTAATACACTAGTTAAGAAAATAACTATTAAAAACCTTTCAAACACTAAAACAACCAATATAACCTTACTTTTGAAAATTCTAGCAGTGGGAGAAGTGGTGCCGTTGAGGGCCACGTTATAGCGACTCCGTCTTCCTCCATGCTTACATATGAAACGTAATATCTATGTTTTCCTTATTACTTTTTACTGGATACGTTCTGCACCCACGTAAGGCACAGGATGCAATTTTTTAATCTATATAATATATAGATTATATATTATATTATATATTATATAGGCGGCTTTGTCCTGACTGACTGACTGACCGAATCAACGCCCAGCGTAAACCCCTTGACCTAGAAACTTGAAATTTAGACAGTTCGTTCCTTTTATGATGTAAGCACCCACTAAGAAGCGATTTTTCGAAATTCAACCCCTAAGGGGGGTAAAACGGGAGTTGAAAGGTTTGTGCGTATCTCAGAGACCTTTTAATCTTCATGTTTCTTTATCGAACTCGAAAAGATACGTATTTAAGAATTTTTCGATATTCGACCCATAAGGGGTTGAAACGGGGCTTGAAATATTTTTTTAAAGAGAGAACTAATTTACGTTTTTAACTAACCCGTTCGAAGTGGGAGAAGTGGTGCCGTCGAGGGTCACGTGATAGCGACTCCGTCTTCCTCCATGGTAAAAACTCAGCCTTAAAGACGAACAAAGGGCTAGACAAAAGGATAAGTGTATTATAACTGTTAATATCGAATTAATTTAAAGTTTAAAGTCTAATAAAAATTAGACGGTGATAATATATTTAATGCTTCATACTTAACTAAATTATAATTAAACAAGCCGTGAAGATATGTAATGCTACGCATTCCATTATATACGATTCACAGAAAAATGGTATACAGGCTGTATTTGAATTAGCGCAGGAAATTTTAACAGGTGATTCTACATGATAAATTATTACAAAAAGTTCCTATAAACATATATCTAAAAATGCGTCATAAGGGAGCTACGCCCGTTTGAAATTGGCTAAAAAAATCGGTTTTTATTTAATAACTCAGGAACCCTTTGAGATATGTTAACGAGGTTTTGCACGTGAATTAATCCTAATAAGGCCCATTTTTGTATGTCATTTTCACGTACTTATTTAAACCAGGGGTGTGCGAAACGGGGGGGGCCTTATCAGTTTTTTGTCCCAAACTTTTTACTGTGTAATTTTTTTGCAATTTTAATTTTGAAATATGATTCCTCAGGTAAAAATACATAAAAAAGGTACTCTTGTTGAATTACTGTAGGATTAACCGTTTTCGAGAAAAGTTCATTTGAAGGTGAAATTTCACGGTTCGAGGACGAAAAATTAAATACTAAAATGTCGAAAACCAAAATTTTAATGATTCAATGTTATTCTACATCAAAAACTATGAAAAAAAGTTTCCATACATGTAGGTCGAAAAAACGCTTTTAAAGCTACCCTTTAAAAATGGTGCATATTTAGGAGACCATAGCTCCATTAGGATTGATTTTTGGAAGTACCTGTATATGAGTTTTTTTTCTTAGTTTTTAATGTACATTCGCCCTGCATCATTAAAATTTTGGTTTTCAACATTTTAGTATTTGATTTTTCGTCCTCGAACCGTGAAATTTCACCTTCAAATGAACTTTTCTCGAAAACGGTTAATCCTACAGTATTACAACAAGAGTACCTTTTTTATGTATTTTGACCTGAGGAATCATATTAAGAATTTCAAAAAAATTTCATTTTTTTTTTAATTTTCTTTTTGCGAAAAACGAAAAATTTTTGGAAAAAAATTAAAAGTTCAACGCCCCATAACTTTTTGTTTTGGGGGATTACTTTCAAAAACAATGGATGACGTAGATGCGCGTCTTAACGAGTGCACTCGAGTGTAGCGGATAAAATTGAAACGTCGAGATAAATCAAAATAAGCAACAAAAAATGTCTGTCGGTCGGTCTGTCTGTATCCACGATAACGTAAGAACGCTTTAAGCTAGCAGCTTAAAATTTGGTTAGCAGATATATTTTTGTATTATCTTGAACAATTTCGTATTTAAGCAAAATCAGTTGGGGGGGAGGGGGTTGTTTTGGTCGTATTTTTTTTATCATTTACCATATAAGAAAAAAATTAAATCTACTTAAAACGTTAAATAAAACTACACCATATTATCATTTTTTCCAGCTCCCCCCGACCCCAAAACCCCAAAAATGTAATAAGTTGTTTCTAGACATAACTTTCTTATTATTCATAATAGAAGAAACATTTAAAAACCACATAAAAGGTAAAATAAAATTACACAAACAACGTTATGATCATTTTTTTCCATAACACGCCCCCTCCCTTTTCCCAAAATGTAATAAATTGTTTTATGAGGAAGTATTCTCGCTCATTCGAGACGGCTGGTTATACCTGCTTTTCTACCTGTATTTACCAAGAGTTAAATAATTAAACACACGTAACCATATCAAAAAAAAATATAGTTTATTTGTTTATAGTTCAAATACAAGTAAAATCACACTCTATGTCAGTCAAATTTTAAATAACGTGTTAATGAACATTGTAATGTTTTGTTTTACTGTATTAATACATAATTATGTTTATTTATACTTGTTTAACGTAGTATGTGTCCTGAAAATGAATGTGTAAAATGCCAGGTTAGTTTGTTATGTTATTTGAAGAAAAAGGAACCTCTTTTCTTTTGGAAGTCAGTTATAAGAACGATTTGAGATAAAGTTTTTTTTTAGTTGTCAAAATTCCCGCCAGGGGTAAAGCTTTTTTTGGGGCGAGGTCCTGTTTTTAGTCGTTACAGTTCCTGCCAGGGGTAAAGCTTAAAGGGGGCAGTTATTTAAAAGTTTTATTTAAATCTATTGCATAGGCACACAAAAAAAAGTGTGCGGAGCCAAAAAAGACAAGCGCCTAAATGCAGCTCTCTATGCAGGAGATTGTTTTGTTTTTTTCTTGGTTTGGGCTTTTTTTTAATGAGGGGGCCTTGGTTTACGTTAACGTTGGTTTGGCGTCTGTTTGGTGTTTTTTTGTTCTTTGGAAGCGATAGTGGCGTGAGTATCGCGCCCCCGACGAATTTAACGTATTGTCCGTACCGTGCTGTTTTACTAACTCCTCAAACTATACTAAAATATCGCCTGACGCCAGCAACGTCAGGTAGTTCGTCATGCGCAGGGAACCTTATATTTGTCCGCATAAGGGACTTATAAAAATCTACTATATACAGGATGAAAACTAAACAAAGAGTATAGGTACTGTGGAATGCGATCCATTACATATATTCAGGACTTGTTATTTCGTTAATATAGGGCCCCTATAATATGTATTATTGGCATCAGTATTTATTTAAAATTTTAAACATCAACCAATATGTAAACTAACGCTTAGTAGATCGTATGTGTTTAATCTGGACTCTGAGAGACCAAAATGATTGTAAGACCGTTAAAACTAGGTTAAAATATTTATTTTAAGGACCATTAATCCTAGTTTCCCTTCGATATAATGCATAGGGGTAATTTAGGGTAAAATTACACAAAATACTTATCAGTATCAAACAGTAGGAAAAATGATTTATTTTTCTTGTCTCAGAGTCAAGAAGGCTCGATCAGCGGGCGACTGAGCCAGACCGAAAACAGCCCCCCGTCCGACCAGAAAGGGGACAACTCGAGCGTGATCAGTGCTTCGGCCAAAGGAAGCAAAGAAGGCAGGAGCAAGAAAAAGTCCTCTTGGTTCAATTCCTTCTATCCGACGTACAAATCGAGGTCCGAGGATTTCAAGAGGATATTCAAGGACGTGCCCGACGATGAGAGGCTAGTGGTTGGTAAGTATATCTTTAAGGTTCTTGTTCTTCTTCTAATATGATCTATGTATATGTAAAAAATATATGCGTAATTTTTATATTATAGTTTGATTTGGGGGGAGGGGGTTGACAACATTTGGACATTTACCTCTAAAGGACATTACCTCGAAAAGTCGTTACCTCGAAAGATTTTACCTCAAACGGCTTTTACCTCGAAAAGGGCTTTTTTTAATTTTTTATCTGTTTCTTTGCGATTATTGTATATTGTAGGTTTTTTGCTCATATTTTATCATTTATTGATTAAATTTTAATTTACGGGCATTTATTAGCTTTTGCACTGTAAAAAGGACATGTAAATTCACATTATTTGTAATGCGATTTTACCGTATTTTACAAGTTTTTTATTTTAATTTAACAGAAAATGTATTATTACCCCATTTTTAAAACACTTTTACACGGGTAATGTAATTTTACCATACTATTAAAATAATTTTTAGTCAATAATGTATTTTTTAACTTTTACTATATGTCTAATGTAAAAAATATCACGTGCTCTCGTTGACATTACGAATATTGTATTTCAACGCATGCGCACATAGGATATAAACACATGCCAGCAGCCATTTCTCTGTTCGCGAATATTCATGCACATGTGATCTTTACGTTGTGAGTAAAAGTGTTTTTAATTTAAAAAGAAACCAGGTAAGATGTTTAATTGTAAATTGTGCAATACTGTATTACATTCGATAAAATAATACGAAACCGAAAACTCCTTAAAAAAAATAAATTTGTAGTAAATAGCAGAGCTGGATGCAGTAACTGGACGTTACGAAAAATTGGACGTAAATATTTTAAACAAGACGGAAACATTAAATACTGAGTACATGCAATTACTGGAAAAATCGTATGGGCAACAAAGACCATGGATCAACGAGTTCACCAACCCTCCACCAATAGTAGAATTAAAATTAAAGTGGCATTGCCTCTTAAGAAAAGAAATCATATTTTGGCATTTCAAAAAATTAACATCCTTGGATATAGAAAATATAGATTTTTCTGAACCAGTAAATAAAATAAAGGAATTTGGAAAACTTATGAAGGAAAACTCTTTTAAAAGCCTTGATAAAATTGAAATTTTGTCAACCCTTTGGGATGCTCTTCAAATATTAAGTAAACATTTTCATCAGGACTTGGGTACAATAATGTATAGTAGTGAATAAGGTTATTATAATTACTTTTATTATAACTATTATTAATATTATTTAATAATTAGTAAATAATGTAATCTTTGTTTAGGTATATTGTAAGATTAACATCTAAATAATGTATATTTATAGTTTACATTGTAATTTTTTATAAAAAAATATTGTAAATATTACTATACAGGGTGTCAACGAGATCAATAGCATCCCCGATTTACTTCTTTTATTTTAAGTTGTGAAAATCCAATTTTTTATGGATTTTGGATTTTATAACTTGAAATACAAGAGGTAATTTGGGGATGCTATTGATCTCGTTTAAACCCTTTATAATAATATTAACAATATTTTTTATAAAAAATTACGCAGTATTAACAATATTTTTTATAAAAAATTACGCAGTAAACTATAAAAATACATTATTTAGATGGTAATTTTACAATATACTTAAACAAAGATTACATTAATACTGCTGTATTATTACACAAGGTGTAACAATTTATCACATTGCAAATTGTAAAAATACATTATTAATATTGTCATTTTACAGTATTACTAAACAAAGGTTACATTATTATTACTGTATTATTACACTAGGTATATCAAAATATTACGTTAAAAGGTATAAAAATACATTATTTTTCATGGTAATTTTACAATATACTTAAACAAATATTACACTTTAACTACTGTTTTATTACACGATGTAATGAAACATTACATATGCTGATGTAAATTTACCATACGCCACATTGGTCAGAAACGACCTACGTAGAATACTGTAAATTTACATTATTTCTTCTTACAGTGTAGTTTTAGTAAATATTTCAAAATGAATCGATTTAACCTATATTGAGAGTTCGCGAAAGATAAATTAGCGGTATATAAAGACTTTGTGTATTATAAAGATCGTGTGTACAAAGACAAGTTTTTTTTTTGTAAATTTGGAAAATAAAAAAAAAAATTATTATGGTTATTTATTTATTTTTTATAAAAATGTTGCTGTAGATTTATTGACAGCTATTTAATTATTTTTGATTTCAAATACTGCTGTTAAATTTCCCTTCTTTTTCTAAAAAAGAAAAATGTTTGTTGTTTTTATAATTTTTAAAAAATTATGTATTTTATAGGTAATTTTTTATACGAGGTAATGTCCGTATTTTCTTTCCAGGTAATGTCCTTTCGAGGTAATTTTCGTGCGAGGTAATGGGCATTCGAGGTAACGGTGTTCGAGGTAATTTTTTTCGAGGTAAAAAATTTCGAGGTAATTGCTTGAGAGGTAAATTTTTTTGAGGTAAAGACCCTTATCCCCTTTCCTCCTCTCTTTTTCTCTTCCCCTCTTTTTCTTTCTCTCTTTCTTTTTCACGTTCTTTTTGCCTTTCTTTCTTAACCTATTTCTTTCAAAAGACAAAGATATTTTCACCCAAAAATAAAATTACCTCGAAGTGTTATTACGAATTAGTTTACTTTTCAAATAATTCATATATAATCATACTGAATAAATATTACATCGGCACTTAGTGCTACTAAGAGTGCCGATGTATTGAAATCTTCGCCGAAAAGTCAAAATCTTTGACCACTTTTTTTCACATTTCTCGACGATTTAGACCATTCAGTCGAAATCAGCAAAAAAAAAATTTGCGTCCGTCTGTCTGTCTGTCTATCTGTCCAAACTAAAAAGTCCAAACCAAAAAGTCTGTCTGTCTGTCTGGGTGTAAACTCTCTAACTCCATTTCTACATGAGATATCGACTTGCGGTTTTTTGCATATTGTTTCTTATCATTTTCCGAAGAGCTGATTAGATTTTGGGGGTAAACGATTGGGGGTAAGGGGGTAAAAATAGGGTAAAACTCCTATTTTTAGCGTTTTTTGTTTTTATAATTAGGGCAATTATTATTGTATTTGGTTAATTTAGCACTTATATAAAAGATAATTTTAAATTGGTCAAAAAATGGTATAAACAACGTTTTCCTAAAACGCATTGTTTTCGAGATATTGGCGTTTAAAGCAGTAAAAGGTTTTTTTAGCATATAACCCGATTTCAAAACATTATATTTTAAATAAAAGCTCTTTTTAAGCCCTATAAAAAATGTTATATACAATTTTTTGCTAGAATATAATGTTTTAAAGATACAGAATTTAAAATCATACAAAATACCTAGTTTGAAATTTGCAAACTAGATGGCTCTAGTGTACAAATTTTAAGCTTCCATTCCTTGGTTTTTAAAATCAATCAAAAATTGCAATTAATAAGTTCAACTTGCATCCAAGTAAAAACATATTTTAATTATTAATTTTAATTGTATATTAAGTGTACAAGAAAAGCTAAAGTTTAATATAAATATTATACAAGTTAGTTTGTGCAGTGAGGAGAGGTAGTAAAATTGTAATTATGTTATGCTACCCTGTTCTAATAGCATGTAGTTTTCCCAATAGTGCCGATGTTTTGACAGGGTGCTTGCAACGTTTCATCTAGTTTACTAATTAATTTTATTCTACCAATATTTTGTTAATTAACTGTTTTTTTATCTTATCTTATAATATTGCTTCCTATAACAACATATTTTTTTGTCACAATAAAATAAGTTTTTGCGAATTACACACAACCTGGTAAGTCATTTTGAGTAAGGTTTAGGAAGTTTTTTTACATTTTACTTTACTAAAAAATATATATTAAATTTCTACTGATTCCTAAAATATTTGCATGTAAAAAAAAAATAAAATATCCGTTGCAACCCTGCTTTACATTATTTTATTTTCCTACGCGTAGGAAAAATTGTGTACATTACTCGCTAGTACAGTGAGTTTTCGTGTGAATATTTTCCGCATATAGTCAAATTAATGTCGCAAGCAAGTTGCAAAACAATACTACGATATTTCAAGAACGCTTTGACATAGATACTTGAATTTTGAAATAAATTTTCTCTACTTCTTAGAAAAGCGTTGTTGAAATATCGTAGTGTAACTCATCGCAGTAATGAGAAGAATCCAGCGCATGCGCACTGATTTTCTTATTTTTGTTTTGACATATGCAAAAAATTATTTTAAGGTTATGTAACATTCTTTTGCAGAATTTTACAAAAATATCTACTTTTTTCTTTGCGAGCTAACAATTTTTTTTAATTGGCTAAAAGAACTCGCTTTTAATAGTATTTTCGTAAAAAAAATAATAATTATTAATAAACATTTGATTCTTAAAATATATCGCCTTCTAAATTCTGAAATATCGTATCTGGAAAATGTCTCCCATTAAAAAAAAAGAAACACCAAACCAGCAAAGTACCAAACCAAACCATTATTAACGTAAACCAACGCCTTCCATTAAAAAAAAAACACCAAACCAGCAAACTACCAAACCAAACCATTGTTAACGTAAACCAACGCCTCCCATTAAAGAAAAAACACCAAACCAGCAAACTACCAAACCAAACCATTGTTAACGTAAACCAACGCCCCCGTTAAAAAAATCAAACAGAAATTCGTGAGTATTTTAACAATCTTTTGCTATATATTCTAACAAAAAAACTGAATCTTCCGCAATTAATTATATTCAAGACAGTAAGTTTTAGTAATAAAACCAGAAATCAGTGGAAAAATATAGTTAATTTTTGTGGACCTGATGCGCACCGTAACCCCACTCAAATTAAACTATTTCATAAAACTACAACTGCCTAAACGGAAGCCACTTTTGACATCCGCCAAAACAATTATAAGCAAACCAGTGCGCATGTGCTAGATTCTTCTCATTACTGCGGTGATGGAATCTTGCTTGCATCTTTAATTTGACTATATTGCTCACGCCTTATGCTAATTATTCCTGCTTGCTAAGAAAAACTCCACATTTCTTTTGGTTATGTAATATCGTGTAATATAAAGTTAATTATATCTTCAGGTCCTTTTTAGTGAAAACATGTACCGCACATACCGCAGAAAACACTAGCTACTTTTTATATGAGGCATGTAGGATAAAAAGGTGAAAAGTCCAACTTAGCTAAGCTTTAAAAAACCGCAAAAACTACTATTCTTTTTGTACGAGACTTATAAATTTGAAACCTGTGTTGGTACAAAAATTGCTAGAAAATATTAAATATTTTTCGAAAATTTTGGACTCATCACTTTTTGAGTTATTGAATAAATTTGAATAATATTCAAACTTTCTGAAAAAGGGCATTAATCAAAAAACGTCCTATGGAGCGCTATACCATTTCCTTGTTTCAGATTATTCCTGTGCGCTCCAGAAAGAAATCCTCATCCAGGGCCGTCTGTACGTGACGCAAAACTATCTCTGCTTCTACGCCAACATCCTCAGTTGGGAGACCACGGTCACGTTGAAATGGAAAGAGGTGGCCGCCATCACCAAAGAGAAAACTGCGCTGGTCATTCCGAACGCGGTCCTCATACTCACCAGAACTACCACTAAGTATTTCTTCACCAGTTTTGTGGCCAGAGACAAGACGTATTTGATGCTATTTCGAGTATGGCAGAATGCTTTGATGGATCAGCCTATGTCTGCGCAAGAAATGTGGCAATGGGTAAGATTTCGTATGTAATATACTGACAGAGAGGTAGACAGTGCGATTATAAATTGCCGAACAGTTTGAAAAGAAAATACTCTTCGTTTGAAGCCACGTCTCTGTTAGAGTTGTGCGCGACAAGCCCATGTGATTGCTATGTACAACAGCTCGGTGGCCAGTAAAACGCACACAGCTTTGCATTTTACTCATCTCTAATGCCAGTTTTGCATTAAAAAGTGTTCGGCACTTTATAATCGCACGGTATATATCTTCGATATATCCAAAATTCAAGTATCGGTGTATCAAAAATATACTAATAAGCTAATAACACATGATAATTATCTTAATTTTGGAAATTAGTTGACATTTTGTTATAATATTACATTATTAAGCTGTTATGATTTCATAAACCTAGAGATACTCGATTTTGTATATTCAAATTATATTTTTATATATATATATACGATAGCGAAAATACCCTGTCTTTATGGTTACGTCTTGTGGCATCCCGCCTGTCCCCCCACAGCATCATCCCTGAAAGAGTATACTCTGAAAATGTATTCACAGACCTCACAACAAAAACTAGACTTGCAATCTCCTTGTACACAAAAGTGACGCCGGTATGTTCTTCTTCCTTCTTCTTCCTTTTTTTTGCCTTTTCTCAGTGAGATAATTAGCCAGATCCCTCTTAGTTACTCAATTTACCAAGAGTGGTTCTTGTCTGGCTTGGCACCATGCCCACTCCCGTTTTGATTATAGAAAATTTTCAGTCTTCTGTAAGACCTCTGTTTTTTCTAATTTGTAATTATATTTGCGCATGCGCTAAAAATTCTGTACGTATAAAAACTTCTTCACGTGTTAGTTGCTTCCAAATCAAAATTTATCAGCATATAAATGATTAAAAAACATTAAATTCCCTTCTTACTCCAATATAATCACATGTTCGTCGATTGCAAGTCTAGTTTTTGTTGTGAGGTCTGTGAATGCATTACATATTTCACGGCTGGTTTATAATTGCAGGTTCACCAGTCTTACGGCAGTGAGCTTGGTCTGACCAGTGACGACGAGGATTACATTGCACCGGGTACCGAGGACGAAAAATTACCGGCCAGAATCTCGCTTGAATCCGAATACTCCGATGTAAGTACATAAAGTCTTTCTTGTTTTTCTTTTCTTTTTTTCTTCACATTTTTCTCTTTTCCCTCTTCTTCTTGAGATAGTCCATAAGTCTGGAAAACCTGGAATACGTGAAAAAGTCAGGGAATTTAGCTGGGGAATTTTAAAAATTTTGTCTAAAGATGACGCAGAAAATAGTTTAAAAGTACGTGAAATTCGGATATGTTATAGATCTTATTTCAAACAAATTTGTTTTGAGGCAAAAGTTAATTCTATGGCTAGATTTTCAGTTATTTGCATTAAGTGTTAAAGGGGGTCAATAAAACTTTACTTTTATGTTAATTGTATAGAACAAGTGCCGTTCGAAACTAAAAAGCCGTAACTCCATATGTCGCATAGCAGCGTTTTCAAAATATCACATCAGAGTTGACGTGAAAACGTTGCTATGACAAATGGAGTCACGGCTTTTTAGTTTAGCACGGGCTTACTAAAAATTCGGAAAACTTTTTTTTGCAGCATGAGCTGGGTCATGACCCTTTGATGGGTATGGAGGACGATGATGGAAAAATAATGATTGGGCCCAGGTCTACAGGTCAGGACTCGCAAAATCCGACAGACATGTCGGACAATTCAGAGTCGGACTGCCCCGAAAAACCCATTACGTAAGTTAAATTTTTTATACATGTACATAATAGTTCCGACTAAGTTTGAAAAGCTTTTATCATATATTTTGACATAATGTCAGTGACAACGACATTTATATTTTCCAATGTTTAAATAAAATTTTCGAAAACAAGCATGCCTGATTTTATTCTAGTAAATTTAATTTTTGCGAAAAATTGCATTTAAATTAAATTCTAATGCTTATTTTTATATAAATTTACATACATACAGGGTGTCTCAAAACATACACCATTCCCGGGTAGTTCTTATAATTCAGTGTATGGCGTTTTACAAGAAACCATAGTCGAATAATTGCGTAAGTTGTGGGACACCCTGTCTAACCACACCCTGCCGTCGGTTTCTGGTGGAGGTAAACGAATGTGTAATGTATACACGGTGTCTGCAGTTCTGGCGGAAAATTAAGGGGATGACTCTACATCATAAAACATGAAAAACCAGTATAAAACATAGGTGCGGAAACGAACGCTAAGAAAGTTACGACCCTTTAAAATTGTACTAAAAATTAAATATCTATCAGATATTTACTAAAAATACACTGCCCAGTAAAATCGCTTTCCCACTTTTCACCTCCGCGCGTAAATTTATTTTTTATTATCAGATTCACTTTTAACTACCTCAGAACTCCATATACCAATTTTCACGAAAACTACCCCCAGCTCCTCAGGGGGTGGAGTTGGATTTTTTTATTATCAGATTTACTTTCAGCAACCTCAAAAGCCCCTATATAGCATTTTTCACGAAAACTACCCCCCACCCCTTAGGGGGTGGAATTGGAAAATATTTTAGGGGGTGGAACTGGAAAAAATTTTGGTGTAATAAGCGGCTAAACAATAATTAATTTTGTACTTGACATGTTTTTGACCCAAATTCATATTTTTTAACAAAAAAGCCATTTATTAGCTTAAAAATGCAACCCGAACGAAATTTGTAACTTTTATAAGTAGTTTTCTAAATATAGTCATTTAAGTAGATCACTGACAGGTGTTTTTGGCGATATTTTGAAAATTTCAAAACCGGATATCTCCAAGACTACAACAGATAAAGGTTCAAAATTTATTCCTGAATCATACAGATATAGTATCTATGCGTAGGCAAAATATTAATTAAAAATAAAGAATTAAGGGAAATGGCTGAGTTGGTCTGTCTTGGAATTGCCCTATAGTGTAACAGTGTAGAAGCATGCGTTTAAAAAAAATGCAATTGAGAAGGAAGTAACATTTTGTGCCATCAAAAATGTGTTACTATAACTCCTTTAATATTAAATTTAGTAGTTTCGGCGAAGAGTGCTTCTTTGCTTAGTTTTAAATTAAGATTCACCCTGCATAATTAAAATTTTAGTGGTGTTTTTTTTTATGTTCCCCATTCAATTTGTCAATCTTCGGAGGACTGTAGCTCCATTAGGGTTTATTTTCGGACATATTTTCCTTTGTTGGTTTTTCTTGTTTTGTGATGTAGAATCATTCCCTTTATTTTCCGCCAAACGACTGCAGACACCGTGTATTACACAGGACCATAAAAAGAAGTTAGTTTTTCATAAACCAGACTATATTTTTTCTACGTATTTTTGGTCGCTAAAAACGAATATGGCAATGAAAAAAGTTCTTGACCCTCAAAATTTTGAGAAATATTTTTTTTGTATGCATTCAAGGCCAAAAAAAGATCAAGTAAGATTTTAGAAAAAAAAAAGAAAATTATGAAAATATTGCTAAATAAAAACGATTCATGCCATTACTTGATTTATTTATATCTACCGTAGTTATTTTTTTATAGGGCCACAAAGTCCAAGTATGGCATTTTTTTCATGTTTTTCCGATATATTTTATTAAATATTTTATATAAATAATACAGATACAGCCAAAATTTATATATGTAATACTACTACATACAGTGCGGTCCAAAAGTCACCCCCCCCCCTTTTAACTTTTGAACGAGTTGAGATATCGACTTCCAATTTAGAACTCTTAAATAAGACAACTTAAACTATCTTTTAGCATATATTTTTGATATTTTCAGCTCTTAAAATGAGGGCAGGGGGGCGGGACATTTTTTTAAATGGATTGATTTTTCAATTTTTTGTGCTAAAACATTCAATTTTTTAAGTTTTTTTTATAAATTTTTATTTATGTCAACTAAAATTAGTTTAAAAGTATAATTAACATTTTTTTATGATGAAATTAGGCATTTTTAAAAAATTATTTGTTTTTTTTTAGAGGAATTTTGACATTAATACCCATTTTCAACCCCATTTTAAACCCAATTTTTTTTTTTTTAATTTAAAAATATGGAGTTAAATGGAGAATTTTATAAGCTTTAAAATGATGTATTACACGACCCCCCTTTCCATTTAAAAAAATGTGCCCCCATGCCCCCCTGCCCACATTTTAAGAGCTGAAAGTATTAAATATATGCTAAAAGATAGTTTAAGTTGTCTTATTTAAAAGTTCCAAATTTGAAGTCGATATCTCAACTGGTTCAAAAGTTAAGAGGGGGGGATGACTTTTGAACCGCTTTGTATATATGCTTTATAAAAAAATACATATATTTTTTTATCTCCAGTGGTGGGAGGTCTGGGTGGTAAAACGTTGCAAATGTCCAAAGAAATATATTATAAAATTGTCTGATACCATTAACAAGTTTTTTTTAATTTTTTTTTATTTAAACAAATTTGACAATAAAAGACATCCCTGATCTTCAGTTTGTTTTAAAACTACACGCACAGTGGCAGAACTTTATCATAAACCTGGTAAAAACCGAAAATAACCTTTTTTTTGCAAAACTGGTAAACAAGGTTTTGGACGTCGTCCACTTTAAAAATACTTATAAAATTTCGC
The DNA here is from genome assembly GCA_958510825.1 of Brachypterus glaber. Classification (NCBI taxonomy): domain Eukaryota; kingdom Metazoa; phylum Arthropoda; class Insecta; order Coleoptera; family Kateretidae; genus Brachypterus; species Brachypterus glaber. The sequence goes on from OY294046.1 coordinate 8,614,338, forward strand.
ATTTAATTGGTGGACAAAAATAATTAGTTTTTTTTTTTCATAAATATATTTATGTATAGTTTTCATACATTGTTTCCGATTTAAAAAATTTATTTTTACGGTAAAGCATTATGACACATTTTGTTTCTTTATTAATGAAAAATAAAATAGAGCCGTTCAAGTATTAAGAAACGCACTTCTTGGTCAGCTTTGGCCCCCTCCGACCCCCTGGTGAAACACCGTAAAATTTTATATTTTTACCAGCTTTATGATAAAATTTTTCCACTGTGCGTGTGGTTTTCAAACAAATTAAGGATCAGGGGGGCCTTTTATTGTAAAATTTGTTTAAATCGCTAAATAAACTTAAGAAAAACAGTCTGGTTACGGGTATCAGACAATTTTATGACATTTCTTTTGACATGTGCAACGTTAAATCCACACCAGACTCTCCACCACTGGAGTTAAAAAAATATGTAATATTTTTATAAAGCATATGTATGTAGTAGTATTACATATATAAATTTTTGACTGTATCTATATTATTTATATAAAATTTTTAATGAAATATATCGAAAAAAACACGAAAAAGGACCATATTTGGAATTTGTGGCCCTGTAAAAAATTAACTAGGGTAGATATTTAAAATCTACAAGTAATGTTGTAGTATTACATATATAAATTTTTGACTGTATCTATATTATTTATATAAAATTTTTAATGAAATATATCGAAAAAACACGAAAAAGGACCATATTTGGAATTTGTGGCCCTGTAAAAAATTAACTAGGGTAGATATTTAAAATCTACAAGTAATGACATAAATCATTTTTATTTAGCAATACTTTCGTATCTTTTTTTTTTTAATTATGCGGATATTATTTTTGGCCTTTAATGCATTCAAAAAGCCCATTGTGCGCTATATCTCAAGACTTTGAGGGTCAAGAATTTTTTTCATTGCCATATTCGTTTTCAGCGCCCAAAAATACCTAGAAAAAATAGTCTGTTTTATGAAAACTAACTTTATTTTTTTTGTGGTCCTGTGTTATGGGTAATTTTGTTTTCTTTTTTTCATTTCATTTCATTTATTTTTTTCTTTTAATTTGGTTGTAGAATGCGCGTAGTAAACTCACCGTCCGATCTCATCAGCACCATCCCCATAGAAACACCCCTCTCCACCTCTCCATCCTACCCCAAACAGCCTGCCACACCCGAGTCAGACGATACTGGCCGCCCGTTTTTGGGGGACAGTAAGGCAAAGTAAGTCACACATGGGTATCCTAAATGTTTACTGTTAGTTTAAGTCACACAAGCTAAATTAAATTAGGGAACCACCATATTTTATCAAAATAATTGAAGGGTACAGGGGAAAAACCTCGGTCGTCCAAAAAAGCTAATTTAGAGTTAAATGCTGTGCAAAATTTTCTATTGCATGGTCATAACAATGTCATAATATGACACGAGACGAGGTGACTGGAACGTACGCGCGTTTGTTGGACTATCGGGGTTTTTCCATACACGCGCAGGGACTGACGGGATTTTTTTCCCGGTACCGCGTATTTTCAAATGTATTTTAGAGTGTTGACGGGGTTTTACAACGAACGATGATAGCTGATTCGGAAAGTACACTTCAATAACTACAGGATGGTATTATCAACCCGTTTTTGCGCAAAAATGGACTGATGGGGTTTTTCCCCGGTACCCTTCAATTGTGACACTTCTGACACTGTAGGAGTCCAATTGTTAAACATTTTAAATCGCCATATCTTTACCTCTGGATATTCATATTGTACTTTCAATAAAGACGAATTTATTGTCGTCCTTCTTTGGCAGTCACCTGGTCGATACACCAGTGGATCAAGACCAACCGATAAAACAAAGTTAATTTAAGTCATGACCTTAAATTTTTGCGCATACTTACAAACCGTTGCGTTACTTTTAGAACTCTACATGACAGAAGTAAGAGGTAATAGAAGTGTCATAATATGAGGGTCTCTATTTTAAGTCAGTTCATTGACAAAACTGACAGCAAACATAAAGGATCTTTAGTCACACATACTACTCCATAAAGAATGCGGCATCTGTACATACAAATTAGCACCACTGGCTTTAAAACTATAGATTCAAGTACTTTATTTGAAACATGTCTAAGCTTAAAAAAGCCTAATCTATACAGCTCTTTTAAAATAAAAATCTTAAAAGATACGTTTTCCTGTAAGTTACAGGCTGTACCGAATCTGAATAAATCTAAATCTATGCCACATAAAAAGTTGTTCGTTCTTTGTTTTCGTAAAAATTACCTGTTGAAGAAAATATTGCTTTGTTCGCATTCGAAAATTTGATAGTAGATGCCGCGTTCTTGCTCTGCATGCATACTTTTTATATTTATTTTTTAGGTTTAAATTTATTAATATATAACAAAAATAAAATCATTTTTTTAATACCATGAAAAAAGTAACTGCTATTATAGTATTATATACTATTACAGTACAGGTTGACGCATAAATAAATTGAGTATTTAAAAAAATAAATAAATAAAAAAATAAAACAAATAAACTGTTTTTTACACTAGTTGCGGAAAATTAGTCCTTCCAGTGACCGCCATTTTCGGCTTCGAAAAGACGGGATCTTTTAAGAGCATTTTCCATTTTATTCCTCGGATTTCATTCCGGATATTGACTTTGAGTTCCCGGATCGTTTCTGGCTTGTTTACGTAAACACTTTCCTTGAGATATCCCCAAAGGATGTAGCCTGGGACCGTTAAATCCGGTGAATGTGAAGGACAGTTGAAGGCAGAAAATCTGCTTATTAAGCGTTCTCCAAAAATGTTCCTCGAAAGTGCCATACTTTGTAGGCCAGCTGTTAAGGTCAATCATTAGTTGTGATTCCAGCAAGATGGAGCCACTGCACACACTGCCTGACAAAAGTTGGTTGGTTGATTGATTGATTGATTGATTGATTGATAAAGAGAAACAAGATGAGGATTCGTACCTCAAACACTGCGGCCACCTCCGGGCCTATTGTGTTGTTTTTGGGTCTCTTGCTAGTCAAACAGCTTCGTTTCCTTTATCAGGCTTACTAGGATGTTTACTAGATTTGCATTGAAGAGCATAGCTTCTGGGTTACCATTTCCCGGTTGCCGGTATCTGCAGCGATGTAGAGCCACGCAGTCCAAGAGAACATGAGAGGCTGTTTCCGCCTCCTCATTACACAGCCTGGATATTGGCTCATCCCTATACACACGGATGGTATGCTTGTGTTTCCTCAGGTGGCAGTGACCAGTTATTAGCCCTATCACCTTCCTAAGGTGGTCCCTGCCAAGATGTAGAAGGTTCTTGGTTAGTGGACCAGACAAAAGTTGGCACTTAAGAAACATTTCTGGCGAACGCTTAAAAGCAGATTTAAGAGCCCCAGATTACTTCCTTTGAGGGTATCTCAAGGAAGGTTTTTACATAAACGAGTCTGAAACGATCCAGAAACTCGAAGCCAATATCCGAAACGAAATCCAAGCATTACAGCTAGAAATTCTTAAGAATGTAATGGAAAATGCTCCCGAGACAAAGAGCCCGTCTTTGTGAGGCCGAAAATGGCGTTCATTTAAAGTATATAATTTTCCGCAACTAGTGTAAAAAAAACAAATTTCATATTTTATTTCTCAGAATAGTATATTCTATAACTAGTATGGAATAGACAATATACCGCGCGAGCGGAAGGTTTGTCATACGAGCCGGTAGGCGAGCATGACGGTCCCGCGAGCGCGGAATGTTATTACAGACTTTTTCTTCGACTGCAAATATGAAACACTGTATGGCTTTAAACTGCGGACAAGATTAAAAACAATGTTTTTTGTGACTCGACATTGTAAATGCAACAAAACACATATTTTTAAATAAAGAAATTATTGTTATTTAATAATTTTATCAAATCAGTACTTAAAAAAGATTTTTATTTAATTTTAGCACATATTTACAAATTATAATGCAAAAATTGAAGGTTATGTCAGATTTTTGTGACAGATATCTAGTGTCCCTATAGATATCAGGTTTAAATATTTAACAATAGATAGAGCAGTTTGGACTTTTTGAACTAAATTGATAAAAAACTGGTCAAATATTAAGAAAAACTAATATACTTTATGTAATTTTAATGCAAAACATTAAATTGCATTAAATTATTCAATATTTTATAGTAATATATATATATATATATTTGCTAATTTTGCTAGTTTTCTTTACTTTTATAAACAAGAGATGGCACTACATGTGCTCATTCTAACACTTGATACAGAATATTCATACCGTATCTAGAGCTAGAATGTATTCATTCTGTGTTTGAAAAGTGTGTGTATTTTCTTACATTCTAAAGCAGTCGTAGAAAAAGAAAATATTAATCTTATTTGTAAATAAAAAAGTTATGAATTATTCAAACTAATGCGTGACTTATGCGCCACCATGTACTATTCATATTTTAATGTTTTGGTTGTGCCTAAAATTGAAAATTTTAAATGAGTACAAGGCTTTCTACAATAAAAAAAAAGATAGAGTAAAATAAATCTTATTAACATGGTCAGTATCAACAGACTGGAGCCCCGGTGCACCTCCACGCACGAGGGCCGCCAACTTCTCAACGAAGTCTTCCCCATCCACCTGGATCAGCTGTTCACGCAGATGTTCACCTCTTCAAAGTTCTATTTGGACTTCCACGCGGCGCGCAAAACCACGGACCTGACGCAGACGCCCTGGACGCACAACCCCCTCGACAACAGCAAGAGCCGGGTGGTCAACCAGACCATTTCCTTGAGCAACACGATGGGACCTAAGTCGGCACAGGTCACCGAGACACAGGTACGAATCTGTAGGGCGTCTCACAATTGTTTACCCATTTATTTCGTCAGAAATTGCACTTTTTGCCAGCCCAGAGCCGTCCCAACCATACATCTTTCTAAGCGTTATATTGTTATTTTAACTTAAAAGTAATAAAAAAAATCTATGTTCAGAAAACAAATAACAGTGATCTAGTTTGGACTTTTTCTGAGTAGTATTAAAACAAAATTCTGGTCGCTGGTTAAAATTATTTACGAACCTTTGCAATAATTTTTCTGAGATTTGTCAATGTATAGAACTATATTATAATATCCCTAAACAAGGCAGCATTTAATGTTACGAGTTTGACACGAAATTTACTCACGTGTTATACACTGCACCTTTTTTAGATGATGCTTCCATGCAGCAAGGCTGGCCACCTGTACGCCATCGACGTGGAGACAGTGAACGCCGGCGTGCCCTACGCCGACAGTTTCTGCGTGCTGGTGCACTACTGTCTGCACAAGGTGTCGGAGACTCGTAGCTCGCTTGTCGTCTACGCACAGATCAAGTACAAAAAGTCCGTCTGGGGGCTGGTCAAAGGTAAGACATATTTTTTAGTTTATACAGTGTCAAAACCAATTTAATGTGAGTAAATAAAATAAATTAAAATCTTACATTTTAAGCAAAAAAATAGTTATTTTCTTAACTAGTGTATTAAGTGGATAAAATCACTTAATACACGAGTTGAGAATTTAATTTTATCCAACACCTTTTATTTTTAAATAAAAATCTATAATTTTGCGAAAAATTATGTCAAAAATATTAAGATTAAGTTTTCTTAATACTAAAATAATAGGTAGCCATGGCCTAAGTATGCCTATTAAAAATAAACAATTGCTAGTTTTACATTTTTTACAAACGTCAAAATGGACGCGGTGATGACAGAATTTTTAATAAAAACAGTATTTTATTCAAAAACTAAAGAATCATTTGGGGTTTTCTTTAATTTTTATTGCTTAGTTAACGTGCTTCTATTTATAGAATAGTTATAATACTTAATTAATAGGGTATGTAACTAAGTTTGGGTAAGATCAAAAGCTGTACGTAAAAGAGTGGTCACTAGTGGAAAAAAATTCACTTTTGACATTTAAAATAGTGCTCAAACCAAGTGTTTCTGTGAAGGTGTTGAATAAAAGACATTTTTTCTATATATTTTTTTTTTTTGAATACAAGAATTATCATATTTTGACTTTTGGCGTATGTTTTTTTTTTGCCATATAATTTTTTTTTGGCATATAAAAGTACAATAACTCAAGAAGTTGTAAAAAAAAAATTATCAAAAAATATTAAAAATTAAGCCGTTGACAGCTGGTTTTCGGAGACCACTCGAAAAAAAGTGTCCTCGCGGTAGATAAGATATCTCGCGGTCTATTTATCTGAAATCAAAAAACCAAAAATTTTCTGTTATACTAACAGAAAATTTTTGGTTTTTTGATGCTTAAAGCTCGTGCTTGAACCAAGAATTTGAAAAAAAAGTGTAATGGAATTTTTTTACAGAGTTTGAAAGTCCATGATATGATTTCTGGTAAAATTTGGCCATTTTTCGGTCACTTACTGTCTTGTAAAGTGGGTTATAATTGAATAAATAAAATATTCTTCGTTCAGTCATGAGTTAATATTATTTAGAAGGAGTGTGCAAAATTTCAGCAAGATCGATTCAGTAGTTTTTGAGAAATGTTGCCTACCGACTTTAAAAACATAGTTTTGAGAAAAACGCTGTCAACGGCTTAATTTTTAGTATTTTTTTTACAACTTCTTGAAATATTGTACTTTTTTATGCCAAAAGTAAAAATATAATAATTCCTTTATTGTATTAAAAAAAAAATAGAAAAAATGTGCTTTTTTGCCCTTTAAAAGCTATGTAACCTCTTAATTGATGTGGTCCTTCCAAGCAAGTATTTTGTCCATTGTAAGACCTAGGAATTTAAAATGTTTGTCGTAATTTAAGACTCTGATGTCAAACCTGCTGCATTAACCTTATCTTAATAAATTAGTGACTTAGCATCTTGATTTTTTTTCTTTAGGTATGATTGAAAAAAACTGCTGGTCCGGTCTGGACGATTTCTTCGCCGCCTTCGGCAAGGCGCTCCACCTCGAATGCGAAGAGTTCATTCCGGAAAAAAGGAAGTCCAGGCGGAAGAGAAGGATCCACAGCACGCCTAGATTGACCTTGGATGATTCAAGATTAAGTAAGTCCAGAAGAAACAGTATACGTGGTGATTTTGACATAGCTACACTCTTTTTAAGGGGTTATTCTACAGAAAATATGAAAAAACGTTTATATAAACGTTCCAAAACCGACTCGTAAAGGAGGTACGCCCCTTTAAAAGTGGTTCCATTGTATTTTTCTCGAAAACAGTTAATGCTACGGTATTACAACAAGAGTACCTTTTTTATATATTTTTACCTGAGAAATACTTCTAATAGGACTTTTTTTTCATATTTTTTTGATGTAGAATCACATTTATTTTTTTTGCAGTTGTACCTGGCCGGAAAAGGTCATCGTCAGGAAGGGGGCTTTTGAGCAGCGAAGTGGTAACTGGATTCGTATTTGCAGTATTAATAGTGCTGTTATTTTTGAATTGTTTGCTGTACATGAAGTTATGGAGTCTCGAAGACTCGCCGCCTTTTAATATGGACGTCCAAATTGTCCCGTAAGTAGTTTTTTTTATCAATTTCAAGTTCTTAGTTAAGAGGTGGGAGGGTGATTTTGCTCAAAATGAAAGGCTTGATCATCTCGTGTGATAAATCATTGTAATCAGAAAAAAACTATTAAAAAATGTAAAAATCCAAAATGGCGTCCATAAGAAAAAACGAAGTTAAGTGTTGTAACTCTTGAATCTAAAATGCCATGGAAAATATGATAAGATTTAGATTCCTTGCAAAAAAGTACCTTAACAGCGTTTCAGTTAAAAACGTCTAGCTTTGTCGGTTTTCGCTCAAAAAAATAAAAACGAAACTCGGGATTTTTATTTTTTTTTGCGATAATTAAAAAACAAAAAATGTCAGGTCAAATTTTCTTTCAGATTATTGCTCAGCATAAAAATGCGCAACTTTTTTTCTAATTTAGTAGGTCGAAAATTCGAAAAAAAAAAACAGAAATTATGACCTTTTTGTATTTAATATCCAGAAAGAAAATATTTTAAAATACAATTTTTATTTTATTTTGAATTGCAGGCATTTGCCAAAAACTCACGATGAATGGATCGAACTGCTCCAAAAACAGGAGACCTTGCACACGATCGAGGTGAAAAAGTGGCAAAAAGTACTGAAACATTCTGTGGATCTACTGAAACAAGTAAGATATTAATTTTTTTCTACTACTATACGGTGTAAACTTTTAATAACTATATTTTTTTATGTATATTTTTATATAAGTTACTTCTATTAATTCTATAGTGAAAAAATACATAACATTTCCTTTCAAATTATGTCTCACACTTTAAATCTGACGCGCTATGTGTCGAGATATTTAATTATAAAATCGGTAATTTACACTTATGTAAAATTATTAAAAAATAAATAAATTTAAATGCATTGCATTTATGCATGATTTTAAATTTTCTCACAGATTTTTTTATTTAGATAATACCGATATTTTTTATGTAGGAAATTTTGTTAGTATTTTTTTTTGTCCCAGGTCAATCTGGCTCTTTGAAAAAGCTTTTTATATTTACCTTATTTATTTTAACCCTAATTTTAATTATACAGTTAAAAATATAAGTTAATAATATGTATCCAGTACTAAAATTGTTTTATATACTGTCACTGTCATTTGACGAGCGACTAATTACCTATCCGCACCGAGGTTGTTTAGGTTTCTTGTTGGTTTGGTGTTTTTTTTTAATGGGGGCGTTGGTTTACGTTAACGTTGGTTAAAGTTGGTTTTGTGCCTGTTTTTTTTTTTTGTAAAAAATTGGTTTTGATTTAAAATAATTTGAATTGAAAAACGGTTAGCCCTCTACTACGCATGCGGATCCGCTCGAGCTCGATCGTTTGGGTTCTTTTTGTTTATACTATTAATGCCATCTGTTCACAAAGACTGGAACTTACTATCATTTATGGGCTTCTTTTTGTTTGTACAGTTCATTTCAACAAAACTGGAGAAGTGGGGTTATAAAAAAAAATTACATTGTGAACTATCTTTCATTTGACAAATATTTGTTTACTTGTTAATAAATTTAGTGTCAATATTGTTATTGCCACATCAATGTCAAAGTCAAAAAATATTTGGTGTATTTTTTTAAAATTGGGAGAGATAAAGCAGAAAAACAAGAATACTCGAAGAATACTGGTGTAAAACCCATAATTATAATTTTTAAATTAAGGGACTATGAGGAATACCTAGTTGTAGGAGACCAATATACTAGTAGTGTTTTTTAAAAATAAAGGTATTTAAAACAAGTTTATTAGATACAAAATATATTGATAAGGGGATTTAATAATAGACATTTTAGAATAGGGATATTTTAGAGCAGAAATACAGTAATTAACAATAGAGATACGCTTCAAAATCCAAATAGTATTTACTAAACACAAATGCATAGAATAACATATGATTTTTGACATGGTTAAACTAACCTAACTAACAGGCATAACCCCATTTAAATAATCCACTTTCACAGAACTAAATTTTATGGAAAACATGAAATTTTACTTAACCCCACCTTTCCAGTTTTGTTGAAATCAACTGTACTATTTTCATCTATTCACAAAACTGGAACTTTTAGCGTTGATTTTTACTAGGGACCCTAAATAAAGTGACATTTAACTTCACACTGTGTGAAATTTAATGTCATTATATATAAAGTCCCTAATTTTTACCTAGAACAGTTTAGTCACGTTTTCAACAAATGGACTCGCCGAGGAAAATGTCCTATTTATTTTGCATTATTTTTAGGTAGAAGGTTCTCTGACAGAACTACAAATAACAATTCAGCCAGTTACAAGCAAAATCGTCAACTATATGCAAAATCCACCGGATACCCAAAAAGAACTGTAGTCTGTTAATGTAAATCCATAAAACGTTAAAAAAAATTGGAATTAATTTTTAGATGTTGAAAAAATTATTTCTATAGGATCTAACGCTCCAAAGGTTGAAGTTTTTAAATTATTGTATTTTTATTTTTTGTTGCTCGACTGCTTATTTGTTTAGCCCAAATTAATTCCTCACCAAGTACTGACGCTGAAAAACAAAACTGTCCAATTAACAAAAAGGCGTGTTGCCAAAGAACTTTTACCTCAAAAAGTTATTTCAGACCAATGTTTATGAAGGTGTCATCTTTTTGTTTGTTTACATAAACGTACGCCATACTGCTTCTGGTGTTAACATAAGTATCGCTAGTTTTGACCTTCTGGTGACCAGAGCGATGTTGCGTAATTTTCACTTTATTATGATAAATCTTTATACCTACATTAAAATTTTAAAAAACTACTATACTACGACACTATAATTATGTTTGATAATGTAATATAATTAAATTTATTAAAATTAAACTACTAGTTCATATAAAACTCAAATAAAACTAATATTTCTTAAAATTTACAATAAAATATCTAAAGCGGGTGTTGCAACCGGCAACACTGTATTGCTTGACAAAGTTTACGACATTAGACTGTGAGTTTACACATTCTTTCTCTCTCTTTACGCGTACTAAGTGTAAACAATAGTCACTCCCCACCAGCCCCTCACCGTAGTTGGTTCACGCTTCAAACAAAGCATACGGTAGATTTCATCATGTTCATTTTTGAGGTAAAAGTTCTTTGCGTGTTGCCAAGCCGTACATGAGCGGCGTAACATTGATAAGCATTAAAAATTCCTAAAATATAAGCATAACATATTTTAAACATACAATTCGCAAAAACTAAGGTTACTTGTCAAATGATTTAACAGTAAAATTTCAAATATTGCATCAGTTTGTAAATGCTTGATTTCAATTGGTTGGATTTTTTTTACAAAATCAACAAACAAAACAAGCCGTGAAGATATGTTATGCTACGCATTCCATTATATATTATTCACAGTGGATGGTATATTGAATTTTCCCAAATAAGGGAAGTTAAAACTATTTAAAACCGCAAAATAAAATATCGCTGCCAATAAAAAAAATACTTCCCCTGTAGGCGGCCTACAGTAGGCCTACTTCATCAACAAAACAAGTTAAAAAAAGAATTTCGAAAGGCGAAATTTTTAAAAATTCTTTATACAAAAAAGAAAAAAAAATAATTTTTTACTTTTTTTTTCCAAAATGAGAACTCGTTAACAAAAATAATATTTTTTTTTTGAAAAATATATGTTTTTTAACAAAATTAAAAAAAAAATAAAATTCAATTTTTTTTCGAAAAACGTAAAAGGATTGATTTTTTAAACATTTTCAAAGTTTCTCATTTTTTCATGAAACACATTTGTATCCAAGAATTTTTTGTCTAGGACGTTTTTTGGCAATTTTGGGAAATTCGAAACTACCCTATAATACTATTCTAGCGCTACTCGCTGTGAATAGTACAATAATGACCGCGTTCGATAAAAAAGAAAACTAATTTAACTACCTTTCTCGTGGCATTAGACTTTATTGAAGTACATAGAACAAAGACGATTAGGGTGACCCACGAAAATTTCAAATTGAAAAATTTGACGGTCTCATAGTCTCATATCTTTTTAAAAAATGGCTGTGAGCGACCTCTAGATTTTTTCAAAACTTCTGAAAAAATTCAGGGAGGATACTTTTACCCCAATGAACAAATTTAAGGGGTGAGACCTCCAAATTTTTTAATTTTAAATTTTGGTGGGTAACCCTAAAAGACCATGTCACTACTTGGTGTTAAACTTGCTTGGGTTTAGCTCATGCATTTTTCCTAGAGTCGGTCTATCTAGCTGAATTTCTTGGGCAAATTTCCCAGAACCACGGCTAGATGGAGTGGTTCTAGTTTTCCTATGTTAATAAACAATGTTTATTAAACATTGTTTATGTACCAAATGAGCATTCGACCAACGTTTTGTTAAAATTATTTTATTACAAAATTATTTTTTTATTTGTATGAATTGACAAATGCATAAAGGTATGCTACTAAAGTTTATTTTTTTAAGGTATAGTTATTTTAAATTTGCCGCTAAATACTCCACAAAGTCCGATTTACACTGAAGCATGTGACTTGTTTTGAATGTCAACATAACCAAAATTTATAATTTTGGTTTACTTACTTTGTTTTTATGATGTTTTGATGTAAACAAAGAGAATGGATAAAGCTGTTGCTAAAAACACTTTCGTATTCCTGTAGAAACAAAATTTGCTTATAAAATCGCTTTTATTCCAATAATTTAGAGGAATAAACCATTGTTTTGTTCTCGTTAATGGCACGTCAACGTTTTGTGGGCCTAGTCATTTCGCTTACGACGCATGCGTATCTTAGGTTGCTATGGTAATTTCGAGATGGTTTACAAGCGGGAAGGTTTAAAAAACTATACCTTAAAAAAATTAACTTTAGTTTTTTTTTTAATTGCCGAGGAGTAAAAAATGGTAATGTAGGATAAAAATAGACATTACAACCCTACTCTGAAACGTCCCTACTCCTTTCTACTCCCCAATAACCTTACACCAAATGCACTCGATTAGCTACTTCGATCAAATAAATATTTATCATGGTAAGTCATTATCAAATCTGTATTTATTAAATTAATTAACAATTTATTTGTGTTAACGTTTAAAACGTTAAAGAGGCTGTTAAAATAACATTTGCGATTGCTTTAGATTTTTTTTATATTTTGCGACTATTATAAGCTCATAATCAAAGCATTTTGCGTGTTTTAGGCCTATAAGAGGTTAGTACTTTTTTTTTCTTTTGGGTTGGCAAGACTGAACAAAAGAATATCGCTTGGCGTTTTCCGTGCAAATGTCAACACCGCTTTTAGGTTTAGTTTTCTACGAAATTGTGTTTTAAGTGAATTTTTACCGTGTTAAAATTGTGACTTGATTAATTGCAATGAAAAAGAGCTGACTATAAAAGATATCAAAATATCGTTTTTTTCTATGCCAACCCAAAACAAAAATCCCTAAATCGGTCATCAATTTAAATGTAAGTTTTCCTAAATTTTAGAGCAAAATAGATAAAATTGTATAAAGCACTCGTTACATAACACGTTTTAAGCGCACTATTTCTTTATAAAACTCGCCGCAAGCGGCTTGTTTTCTAAACTTATACTCGTGCGCTAAAAACGGGTGTTATATAACTAGTACTTTAATATACTATACGAGCACCTCAAAAAAAAAAAAAAAAATAAGTGGATAAGTGCATATAGTCCAAAGAAGGGTTATTAAGGAGTAGGGGTCTTGTGGAGTAGGGTTGTTGTAGAGTTGGTATATTATGAAGTATAGATGTTATGGGTTAGGGATGTTATGGAGTAGGTATGTTAAGGAGTAGAGAAATGGACAGTAGGGATGTTCATCTGCCAATCCTGCCAATAAAGGCATGTCACTATGGTCTGTTTTTCAAGCAAGATATTAAATTAAAAATCGCACAGTAAATATTTTTACAGCAGGTTTGAATAGTATATGTTTGTGTATAAAATATAGTTATGTTTTATAAAATAAACTACGCAGTATATTCGCACATCCAATATTCGAATCTGTTTTGAAAATATGCACTGTGCGATTTTTAATTTACTATCTTGCTTGACGAAACGGACCATAGTTTGTTTTTATTTTTCTAATTTACTGTATACACTACATGTAGTGAATAAAAATGTGTGATATAGGAGAAAATATTATTAATAATAATACTTACTATTAATTTCATAGAGTCCCTTTATGCAATTGTCTGAAAATCTCAACGCACTGTGTTATATTTTAAGTAAAATATTATATTATGATAAATTTTATTGATTGTTCCTCTACACGTAATTAAGTATAAATTATAGATGAAAACATATTATATAATAAAAATGGATCTATTTATAAATTTTTATTAATTAACTCCCTATTTTCACCATATTACATCAACATTTAGTGCTACTAAGAGTGCCGATGTATTGAAATCTTCGCCGAAAAGTCAAAATCTTTGACCACGTTTTTTTTTTCACATTTCTCGACGTTTTAGACCATTCTCAGTGTAAATCAGTAAAAAAATTTTTTGCGTCCGTCTGTCTGTTTGGGTGTAAACTCTCTAACTCCATTTCTACATGAGATATCGACTTGCGGTTTTTTGCATATTGTTTCTTATCGTATTACGAATAGCTGATTAGATTTTGGGGGTAAACGATTGGGGGTAAGGGGGGTAAAAATAGGGTAAAACTCCTATTTTTAGCGTTTTTTGTTTATAATTAAGGCGATTATTATTGTATTTGGTTAATTTTGCACTTATATAAAAGATAATTTTAAATTGGTCAAAAAATTTTATAAACAACGTTTTCCTAAAACGCATTGTTTTCGAGATATTGGCGTTTAAAGCAGTAAAAGGTTTTTTTTAGCATATCTCACATATTTATAACCCGATTTCAAAAATTATATTTTAAATAAAAGCTCTTTTTAAGCCCTATAAAAAATTTTATATACAGTTTTTTGCTAGAATATAATGTTTTAAAGATACAGAATTTAAAATCAAACAAAACACCTAGTTTGAAATTTGCAAACTAGATGGCTCTAGTGTACAATAGTGCCGATGTTTTGACAGGTTGCTTGCAACGTTTCATCTAGTTTAGTTATTGCTTATTCAAGATGAAGGATTAGGATGGACCTTATATGTTTTTATTATCTTAAAATTTTCATTTAGGTGTAAGGGGTCGTTCATAACATACGTCACGTAAAACTTCATACCCCGTTTCTCGCCTTATTAAAGGATGTAGAGATTTCATATTTTGGCTACCCCCTCAGCTGAAAAAAAGCCTATAGTAGCAAGCAAAAAGTCTTTTAATTTGCAAAGAAGATTGAAGGTCTTAATTCTTAAAGGATTTAGGTTTAAACTAGATGAACCGTTGCAAGCACCCTGTCAAAACATCGGCAGTATTGTACACTAGAGCCATCTAGTTTGCAAATTTCAAACTAGGTGTTTTGTTTAATTTTAAATTCTGTATCTTTAAAACATTATATTCTAGCAAAGAACTGTATATAACATTTTTTATAGGGCTGAAAAAGAGCTTTTATTTAAAATATAATTTTTTGAAATCGGGTTATAAATATGTGAGATATGCTAAAAAAACCTTTTACTGCTTTAAACGCCAATATCTCGAAAACAATGCGTTTTAGGAAAACGTTGTTTATAACATTTTTTGACCAATTTAAAATTATCTTTTATATAAGTGCTAAATTAACCAAATACAATAATAATTGCCTTAATTATAAACAAAAAACGCTAAAAATAGGAGTTTTACCCTATTTTTACCCCTTACCCCCAAAATCTAATCAGCTCTTCGGAATACGATAAGAAACAATATGCAAAAAACCGCAAGTCGATATCTCATGTAGAAATGGAGTTAGATAGTTTACACCCAGACAGACGGACGCAAAAAATTTTTTTACTGATTTCGACTCAGAATGGTCTAAAACGCCGAGAAATGTAAAAAAACGTGGTCAAAGATTTTGACTTTTCGGCGAAGACCAATAGATCGGCACATAGTAGCACTAAGTGCCGATGTAACAAGAATAAATCTTAAGTTAGTTTTGGAACGACAGCGAGTTTTTTCACGCTAGGATTATAAAGGTAAGTAGTAAATTTTTTATTGTATAGTAGAGGAATAATAGTTATTTATGGTACTAGTGGGTAAAGTAAGATATTGCCCATGGCGTCAGCCAAGCAGGTTAATTTTCGAGAGGGCAATATCGGTTTACCCATGAGTGCTATACAAGGTTTTATCCAATAAATAGCTTAGGAATTCATATTTATATTAAAAATTTTAATGACATTTACAAGAAAATAATTTGACAAGTGACAGTTGAGTGGGCAAAATAAATAATTATCCAATCAATAAAGTAAAAGCCACGCGGGGATTATTATTGAGTTTATCTATTTAAAATAAAGCTAGTAATTGTCTTATTATCTGTATGTATTGGATAAAAAATGTTATATGAAAATTTAGTACTTAGGAGGAGGTCACAGGACTTAAAAATGTTTTTATTTATTTGATTTAAAAAGTTATATTTTATTTATAAAACAAATTAACTACAAAAACGGGTTGCATTATAATTATTAATATTACTAAAACTAAAAATAGTGAAATACAGGGTTGGTTTACTCAACTAACTAACTAACAATGAAATGTCAGATTTATTGAGAAGTTCACAAAAAGAGTACACAAAAAAAAAATATTTGCCGGGGAGCATTTAGTTGCGTCTGTCTATATTTGATGCGCTAATTTCGAAACCTTTTTCCGTTTTTCTCAATCAGCTCGTTTTTTTTTACATATAGCTTAATATTTTTTTCACTACAACAGTTGGTTGGTTTTTTTTGCCTATAGTTAATATATACAAAAAAAACACTGTATAAAAAAAACGAGCTGATCGAGAAAAACGGAAAAAGGTTCCGAAATCAGCGCATGAAATATAGCCAGACGCAACTAAAATGGCGTCGGCAATTTTTTGAGTGTTGCGCAGTGTAATTATCTACATGTCATGGAGATATATTTTTTTTATTAATACTTAATACCTTTAAGAGCAGCACGGTAGGGCTTAAAATGAATTATGACAAAACAAAATATGGAGAACGTTTTATTGGAACTATACTATACAGAGTGAGTTTTTTAAAGTGTTACAAGGGAATATCTCGAAAACGGTCTAATTTTTTTTTGTGAAATTTTGCTGAAGTAATAGGGAGGCGGGGGGACACATTTAAACATATTTTTGAAACCTACCCCCCTCCCTATTTTGAGGGGCTGGGGATAACTTTGAATTTTTAAATGGGATGATGTACTTTTTTTATAAAATTTGAATCTACGTAAAAAATAAGGTATGTATGCAAAAAAAAATTGATTTGCTTTTTAGGTTATGGAGTTATGATTTATTAAATTATATTATACAAAAAAATATTAACAATTAAATTTCAACTAATTTATCGTCCGTCATGTTTGAGCAATTGTTCAAAATGTCCTCCTTCAACTTCCAAACATTTTCCATGTTTAATTGAGCAATGAACTGAGAAATAATCGTCAAACTGTTAAAATTCTCGACTGACTTAAATTTAAAAAAAAACGCGTTATAATGGAATCAAATAAAAAAACAAATAAACAAAAAAAAACTTCATTAGTATTTTAATCTAATAAATCATAATTCAATTACCGAAAGAGCAATTCAATTTTTTACGTAGATTCGAATTTTATAAAAAAAAGTACATCATCCTATTTAAAATTTAAAAGTTATCCCCCGCCCCTCAAAATAGGGAGGGGGGATAGGTGTCAAAAATATGTTTAAATATGTCCCCCTGCCTCCCTATTCACCAAAATTTCACAAAAAAAAATTTAACTGTTTTCGAGATATTCCCTTGTAACACTTTAAAAAACTGACCCTGTAGAAGTATTGGCAAGACGAGATTTTCATCTATGGGAATAGTAGACGAAGTTTTATTAAAAAAATATTGTGGTCGATAAGTTATCCTTCTGAAAAGTTTTGAATTAATATTCTTTCAATCTTTTCCAACGTTATTTTCATAATTTTTGAATCTTCTTGTAACACAGACGTCTCCTGACGAATTTCTTCTAACTCGTTCTTTAATTTATTAAAATTTTGATTATTTGTCTCCACAATTTCTTCTTGTTTTAAGGTATTTTGAACAATTAAACTTTCTTTTACCATTTTAAAATCATTTTGCATAACGACGTTTTCTAGACGATTTTGTTTTAATTCGTCATCTAACTTGTTAATATTTTGATTTAGCTTATTTAGATCAACTTCTTCATTATTTATTACAATTAATTTGCTTACCAGACATTTGGGTATATAATATTCACTTTTAAGTATTGTGCCGTGCCATTCCTCAACTATATCTTTAAGAAAAAAATCTTCTGTCCTAGAAGTAGGTCTGTTTGGATTTATCAGAAACGTTTGTGTAGGATCGATAAAAAAATTGTCCAAATCGATATAAACAGTTTTAAAAAATGGTTTTAAATAATTAAACTTTTTAAAGAATTTGACATACTTTTCTACCTTATACAAATATAAACCTTTTTCTGTATGCTCAGCCAGTTCGGCAGATTCTTTCAATTGGGGCAAGTCACTTACTGCAAAACTGATTAATAAATTGTTTAAAACTATAGCTATACACATTAGAAATAACACCAAGAAAACATTGTAATATGCGGACAATTCGTGAAATTTCGTTGTCTCCAGATTATACTCTCCAGCAAACATAACTAATGTTTTCATAACGAAGTCGAACGTATTTTTATCTTGTTCAGGTTTGGCTGCATAGAATATAGCTGTAAAGGCCACCAAAACTACAAAGTACGGAATAAAGTGCTTAAAAAAATCGAGTAAGGTCTTCCAGAAAATAGAGAATGATCTTGTACACCATAAGTTAAGGCAAACAATAAGAAGCCCATCAATTATAAGACAAAAAACTATAAGACTATCAGGAAGCTCTTGAAAATTGGTGTTACATTTTGAAATAAAAGTTTTCCATAACAAGGAAATAATCAGCAGCATATTAATGAAGTTTTCGAACTGAGAGAAATATATTCTTCTATTGGCAGTAAATTGAATGACTTCATGGCTGGTGTATACAAACAAACAAAACCAGACAAATATTTTTAAAGCCAGGTTTTCGCAGAAAAACATGTGCAACATTGCAGAGACGCACATTAATAAAAAAATAAAAAAACTCATAAAATAGAAAGGTTTAACTTTTGACAGCTTCATTATTAAGAATATAGAAATGAGGGGATGTTTGATTAGTTTATTTGTTGATTTATTATCAGTTAGTTTTAATATGCCGCTGATTTGGTCTTCGTTATCTTTTATTTCCAACACAGGAAAGATTTTTGTGTAATCTAAATAAGTTGCATTTTCGCTAACAGTATTTACACAACTGTTCAAGAACGTGTTTACTATGTTTGAATGGAGATAATTTAAAGGTGATTCGCCTTGTTTATTTATATTTACTAAGCTGGATTTTTCATTCAAAAGTTTTAATAGAATACTGGGCTTATATTCGTTCTTGGCTGCATAAAATAAAGGAGTATTTCCATTCGAATCCGTTTTGGTACAGGCTGATGTATCGTGCTTTAATGCCCATTCTACAATATCTTCCTTATTTTCAAATTTTAAGGAGTAATGAAGAATTGTTTCATATTGTTTATTCGTTTTTATGGGAGCACCGTATTCTATTAATAAATCTAATACATCTACTTTGTTTTTGAACTGAATGGCACAATGAAGAACTGTATCCCCATTATAATCCTTAATGTTTTTATAATCTCTTTGGCCTAGAGATTTGTACTTTTCAAGAAGATAATGAATGACTTCAGTGTTTTTTGAATATTTTAAAGCGTAAAACAATACTGTGCAATGGGTGCTGTCAATATCTGCTCCACTATTCACCAAAAACTCTATTATCTCCTTTGGTTGTTTAGATTTTAATGCATAGTTCAAAATGGTATCGCCTTGATTATCAACTGCATCGATGTCTGCTCCATTATCGGTTAAAAATTCCATTATTTCCAAAGATTGTCCAAATTTTAATGCAACGTGCAAGACAGTCTCTCCTTTATTGTCTGGATGTTTTATAAAATTTTTAAAACCCAGAGATTTGTATTTTTCCAGTATGCAGCGAATCAGTGAAACATCTTTTGATGATTCTAATGCGTAAACCAATGCTGTGCATCCACTAGAATCCCTCAACTCTGGCCTTCTACACTTATTTACTAGATCCGTTATTATATCTAATGGACATTTATTTTCAATGGATACCATCAATGGTGTCTTATTAACTTTATTAGTGGCATCAATGTCTGCTCCATTGTCTACTAAGTACTCTACTATTTCTGCTGACTGTGCAAACTGCAACGCATAGTGTAAAACTGTATTGCCATCATTGTCTGTATGGTTTATAAAGTTTTTAATACCCAGGGAAATATATTTATCAACTAGACAACGAATTAATGTAACATCTTTTGAATACTGTACAGCATAGAACAATGAAGTGCTTTTATACTTATCAGTCATATTGGGCTGTTTGCATTTTGTTACTAGGTAAGTTATCACATCTAATGGATATTTACTTTCAATCGATATCATTAGTGGAGTCCTGTTGAACTTTTTTTCAGTGGCATCGATGTCCGCTCCATTTTCTACCAACAACTCAATTATTTCCTTTGATTTCCTTAATTGTAACGCGCTGTGCAAAATAGTAGATCCGTCCTTATCTGGAATATTTACAAAGTTTCCAAAACCTAGGGAATTAAATTTTTCGAGTAAATAACGTACCAATCCGACGTCCTTTGAATATCTTACAGCGTAAAACAAAGCTGTGCGCCCACAATCATCTCTCATATTAAGCTGTTTGCATTTTTTCACCAGGTGGGTTATTATATCTGGTGGGCATTTCTTTTGGATGGATATCATCAATGGTGTCTTATTTTCTTCATGGGTTGTATCTATTTTTGCTCCTTGGGAAATTATTTTCTCGATTATGTCATTGTCGCAGTTTTTCCTTAATGCATAACTCAAAATTGTATCAATATAAACATCTTCCATTTCTCTGATTATGTATTTATTGTTGATAAAGTCTTTAAAGTTTTCTGTGGTTTTTATTAAACTACGCAATATTTTTCCGTAATTTATATACTCGTTCTCTTCATAGATTTTATCGTATATTATAATTTGAGAAAACAGTTCTCTTGGTTCTACGATTTTTTTCAGTTTTTCAAATACTCTGTGATATCCAAAACGTACTGCTATTTTTAATGCTTCTTTTTCTGTTATTTTATCTATCTTTTTTTCGATTGAATTTTCTAAGGTTAATAAAAAATCACCACGATGGACTAAATCTAGATCTTCAACGTTCTTATATCTGTCCCTCAAAAAATTAAATAATTGTACACGCTTTTTTTCTTTCATTTCTAATGTATTTTGTAAGTTAAATTGAAAAACATCTTGTGTATTTTCTTTAAATTTACTCTCCCCCATTGTGGCACAATTTTCATTTTTTTCCTCTTCTGTTTCTGAGTCACTTTCCATAATTATTTTAGTACTTCCATTTTCAATTAATTCTGGATCAATGATGCTGAATTTTTCTAACTTCGACATGGTTCTGTAAAATAACAATAATATAGTATGCAAACTAAGTCTTTAGTGTTCGAGATTGAAGTTTTTTTGCTGAGACGGAGTCGAGACAAAAAATCAAGAACAGTTGGCATACGTGGTGCATATACTATTTTTTCTAGTACCTAAAGCTAGTAATTCATAATATCAGTTAAAAATAAAGTTTAAAAATTATTTTAACATAGCTATCAGTTTGAAAAATAAGTTGAAAAAAGTTAGTAGTTGTCTTAAAAATTTTTCATTATTGACCGTCGTCAATAAACAATGCTTAACAACGGTCAATAATAAATGAGTTCACTGATTTTATTGGTTGCCAAGGTAAATAAGCCTTGACAACGGTAGATAATATGTAAGCTAGCACTTAATTAGGTAGTAGAAAAAATACTGTTCTTAAAAAAAAACTGTTTTCCCGGGATAGCTATAAATACAAAAAGTATAACAAAAAAAAAATAAAATTTAGAAAAAAAAAACCAAAGTGTTGGTAATTGGTAATTTGAGCGATGGCGATGAAAATTATTAATTTTGTCTTTTTACAAAGAAATTGTATGTGGTCAATATTAGCGACATATCGCACAAAATAATTATTTGAACCGCTTGCTCAAGTGTTTTTTTTTTCGTCGAATTCTGAAAAACATTTTTTCAGGACAGAACGGAAAATTTCAACTTATTTTTTAACAAAATATATGAAAAATGCAAAAAAAATTATAAAAAGAATTAAAAAAATACTGCTGCCAACAAAATAATACTTTCCCCTATAGGCCCAGGTTTATTAAATTTAAAAACGAAAAAAATCTGAAAAAATAAAATAAAAATAATTTTTTTCTTCTTGTTTTTACCCAAAGCCCAAAAAATAAAAATAAAATAAAATAAAAAAAATCAAAAAAAGTTTCTTTTTTGTAAAACGAAAAATATTTTTTATTCTTATTTTTACCCAATTTTACTCCCTTCTCACCCCAACCCGATTTTTAACAAAAACAATCTCAGCCTAAAACTTTGGATAATTAACCCATATGGTCCAAATTTAAAGTTATTAGCTCAAAGCGTTCTTGAGTTATCGTGATTACTAATTTTCCGACAGACAGACAGACCGACAGATTTTTTTTACGAAAATCATATTTACGTCGAGAAACGTAAAAAAAGCACTGTTTTTTTTACTAACGCAAGACTTTCCTTGGGGAAAATAATACTTTTTACAGCAAATATGTTTGTCATATGACTAATATCGAGCTATTATACAACATAACGTTGTAGAAATTAAAGAATGCGTATAAAATTTATGTCAGGCGCCTGAAAAAAGAGCCTTGAAAATGGCTACATAGGTAGCTGAAAGTCGGCTCGAAATACACAAAACGTATTCTTTAATAACAGTTTTGTCCGATTTTTACCAAAATTCTCGGATGAAAACTATTTAAATGAGGGTCTAAACTTAAAAAAAGTATTAAAAATGTTTCAATTTTTTACAAAAAATGTTTGAATTTATTTTGTGAATTTTAACCTACAAAAAATACATGATTTATTTTTCCTAGACGTATCATTATATTACTTTCCCCAAGGAAAGTCTTGCGTTTGGTCAAAAAAAAATCTGTCTGTCGGTCGGTCTGTCCGTCTGTGTGTCCACGATAACTCAAGTACACTTCGGGCTAATTTGGATCATAGGTTGATTATCCAAAGTTCTAGGCTGGAATTGTTTCTGGTAAAAATCGGGTTGGGGGTAAAATAAGGTAAAAAACAATTTTTGTCAATTTATTTTTCGTTTTAATTTTTTTTTTTGAAAATGTTTTTCTTTTTTAATTTTTTTTGTTTTTGATTTTAATGAACCTATGCCTATAGGGGAAAGTATTATTTTGTTGTCAGCAGTTTTTTAAATGAATTAACTAATGCATGTTTTATTTTTGTTAAAGACCAAAAGACCAAAAAGATTTTGAAACGAAAAAGTGAAGAAAATTTTTAAAAAGTTAGACTAATGCGTTCTCGAATCATCGTGGTCACACATTTTTTCGGACAGACTGACAGACACATTTTTTTTTTTGAAAATGAATTTTTTTACACGTCGAGAAACGAAAAAAAAAAGAATTTTTATATTTTTTTTAGTAGCGCAAGACGTCCTCATTGTCTGTCGGTCGGTTTTTTGTTAATATTATTATACTCGCAGCTTCACAGCAATGCAGTCCAAAATAAAAAAAAAATTGAACCAAAGTGCGTTATATACCCTGTAGTCCAAAAATCACCCCCTCTTAACTTGGGAACGAGTTGAGATATCACTTTTTAAATAAGACAACCCAAACTATCAAACTATTTTTTAAAATATATTTGATATTTTAAGCTCTTAAAATGTGATCAGGGGGCATGGGGGGGATTTTTTTAATAGAAGAGGGGTCATGTGATATATAATTTTAAAAATATATTTTTAATGTTTTTAAATTTTTTTAAGGGTTTAAAGTAAGGTTGAAAATGGGTATTAAAAATATTTAAAATTAAATTTAAATTATTTTTTTTATGTTGCAAAAACGTAAATTATACTTTTAAACTAATTTTAATTGACATAAATAAAAATTTACAAAAAAAAACTTAAGAAGTCTTATTTTTAGCGAAAAAAAAAATTGAAAAATTAAAAGCTTAAAAAAAAGTTTAAAAATTAAAAAAATATACAGTTAAATAAAGAGTTTTATAAGCTTTAAAATGATGTATCGCACGACCCCCTTTCCATTAAAAAATATCCACCCATGCCCCCCTGTCCACATTTTAATAGCTGAAAATATCAAATATATGCGAAACAATAGTTGTCTTATTTCAGTGTTTCAAATTTGAAGTCGATATCTCAACTCGTTCAAAAGTTAGACCTTTTAGACCGCACGGTACCATTCTAAACAACTTTAAAAAAAGGGCCGTCCGTCTTTCGCGTTTTCTTGCATGATAACTCAAGAAAGAATTGACTGATTGACTTTAATTTTTTTGGAAATATCAATCTTGCTAAAGACACGAAGCCGATTGAAATTTAAAAGAATCCCTCTAAAAATTAAAAAAGTTATCAGGGTCTAAAAGGGGTAGCTACTATTAAAAAAATTCTTTTTTTTTTTCTTTAAAAAAAAAAGTTTTTTTTAAATGGTATTTTTTTAAGTTCTTTTTGGAAAAAGGTTCTTTTCTAAAAAAATTTCCTTTTCGAAAAAAGTTTTTTGAAAAATGATGTTTATTTGAAAAAGTCCAAACCTATGCCTAATATAGGCCTAGTAGGGGAAAGTAGTCTTTTTTTGGCAGCAGAATTTTGCTAACGCAAGACTTATGATAAGATAAAATAATTCTCAATTCTTACCTTTTAGATTTTTATGAATTTAAAAATAAATTAAATAAAAAGTCCGATATTTTTTTTCACGCACCAGTGTTTTAAACAAGGTTCTGTAATCACTAAACTCCTTAGGACTTCTTGTTATGATTAATTTACAATGCATAAAAGTAAGAAATTAAATCGTCATAATAATTATAAATTATACATAAAATATTCAGAATAATAACTAATGGCATATATTGCATGTATATATAGTTCTTAATAATATGTTATTAATTATAATATTTCTTGTTCTTTTTTATATAAAATAATGAAAAAATCTTGCTATTAAGAACACTTTAATAAATAAAATAAATATATATGAACAGTTCCAACGTTTCGAAGGTAATATGTCCCTTCTTCTTCAGGGTAAAAATTAAAAATAGAAATAAAAAATTATACAAATTTAAAATCTAATTGTCAAAAAACTGATAGACGAAAATTAATTAAAATAGATAAAGGTGTAAAGGTGTATAGATGTATAAGTGTATAAAGCATAGGTATAAGTGTTTAGTTAAGATATGTAAATAAGTAAAAAATTAAGATATGTGAATAAGTAAAAAACAAATTGACAAAAAATAAATAAAAAAAATATACAAAATTCATTATTTAATATACTTAAATATTATTAAATAATGAATTTTGTATATTTTTTTTATTTATTTTTTGTCAATTTGTTTTTTACTTATTCACATATCTTAATTTTTTACTTATTTACATATCTTAACTAAACACTTATACCTATACTTTATACACTTATACATCTATACACCTTTACACCTTTATCTATTTTAATTAATTTTCGTCTATCAGTTTTTTGACAATTAGATTTTAAATTTGTATAATTTTTTATTTCTATTTTTAATTTTTACCCTGAAGAAGAAGGGACATATTACTTTCGAAACGTTGGAACTGTTCATATATATTTATTTTATTTATTAAAGTGTTCTTAATAGCAAGATTTTTTCATTATAATATGTTATTAATAAAACGCGGTATTTTATTGGTTTGGAAAAAGAAAAAAAAAAAGAAAACGCGGTATTTTATTGGTTTTACTAGCCGTTGTGTCCATTCTTTGTACGGGCTGCAGCCGGCTGGTTTCCCCGGGAAGGCTTCCCAGACAGCACAAAGATGACTTAAAGAGATCTTAAAGATGTCGTAGCTCGTCATTCAAGACGTCTTAAGAACGTCGGTTTTCGCCGTATATGCATCTTAAAGACGTCTTAACGACGTCGTATGTTACAAAAGGTAACGTCTTTAAGACATATTTTTTAAGACTCCTTACTGACGCGTCATGACGCCTTGCACAGGCGATTTTACAACATAATACCTCCTCCCATTTATGTTCCTAGGTACGGTCGTATTGATATAAAAAGCGAAATAAGAATTAGAGAGGTAATTTGTTTGTCAAAAAAGGATCTTAAAAAAATGTGATTTATTTTATTTTATTTTCGAAAAATGTTTTTTTTTGAAATTTCTTTTTGGATTGTTTTTATTTTTTTTGTTTATCGCAAAAAGAAAAATAAAAAAAAATGAAAAAAAAAATATTTTTTTTTGTTTTTATTTTAATAGTTGATTGTGGTTAATTTATTTTTAGCGATTCGTATCGAAGTTAAGACGTCTTGTACCGATACTTAAAAGACATCTTATAGACATCATAACCAGATATCTTTTAAACATCCCTAAAAAGAAGTCAATAAGATATCCTTTTTATGTCTTTAGGCGTCCAGACATAATTAAGATCTAAAAGACGTCTTTAAGATATCATGTGCTGTCTGGGTTTCCGTGACAGCATGATAACGACTTTAGGGTTAAAATATACCAGGGCTTATTTTAAGCTTTTTTCCCACTGCAGTTTAACAAACTATCCAAAATTGTAAATATTCCAACATAGTTTTGCGAAATATTAAATGATACAAATGAAATGCGCCGTAGGTAGTTCAAATACAAGAATTATTTTTTTTTTAAGTTTACCCCCTATAACTTTTTTGCTTTTGAAGGGATATTTTTTTAAATTGGTTTGTTTTTTTTTAATTGGTGAGATTGAACAATTGTTTTTATTTTTTTTTATTTTTAGGTAATTTTTCAAAAAATGTAACTTTTTTATATTTTTTTATTTTTATTTTTTTTTTGAAAATTAACATACCCAAGTAGAAATTTAACGTTAGGATAACGTTTTTCTAACGTTAGAAAACTGTATAAAAGTACGTCATAAAATATGTGCAAATTTCCCGCTTTTTAACGTTAGAACCTAACGTTAATTACAAACGTTAATCTAACGTTAGATTTTCAAGTTAGAAATACGTTATAAGTACGTTTAATTTCTAACTTTCGGAGGGGGCGTGGCCAACTAGAAAATTTCTACCTGCATCATAATGGCAGCTGGATACAAATTTATTCATATAAATAAATCTTAATATATTTTAGTAATCATAATATTTTTAAACATAATTTCATTACATATATTTATAAAATAGCCATCTTTTTAGGTGGCCCTAAATATCGTGTAATATCCTGTTATACTTCTATAAATACGTTTACCTCTCAGAAAAACTGTCTGAAATGAGTATTTTCTACTATAGCTAACGTATTAATAATGAAAATTTAAATAATATTTAAAGTTAGAATAAGGTTAGAAAAAGGTTAGAATTTAGTTAGGAAACTAACGTTAGATTTATGTATTTTATAACGTTTTTGTCAAACGTTATTTTTTAAGGTTAGATTTATATATTTTATAACGTTTTTGTCAAACGTTAGTTTTTAAGGTTAGATTTATATATTTTATAGCGTTTTTGTATAACGTTTGAGACTAAACATAAAAATGTCACTAATCTAATGTTAAGTTAGATTTATGTACCTTTCTACCAGGGTAGGCCTATAGCGGAAAGTATTCTTTTGTTGGCAACAGTATTTAAAATTTTCGAGTTTTCCTAAACTGCTCTTCTAAGAAAGGCGGCCTTGCACGTAGGTAAATCTAAGATAATTTACATACCTATATCAATTAAAATAAGACAAAGATTGAAAAACAACATGTTTGCGTTGGATAAATTAATAATCTAAGAAACGGGAAAAACGTACGTACTTTCCGTGAAAACATTAAAAAAATTATATTTGTCATAAACAAAACCAGGGGTGACAAGAGGTTTTTTTTTTGAGGGGGCAGAACAAAAAAGGTCGAAAATGATCAAAATTTGCGTTACGTAATACTTGAACGTTCCCAAACTTGAAATTTTGAAATGAATTTTGCTCGAAAACAGTTAATCCTACAGTGTTACAACAAGTACCTTTTTATGTATTTGCCTTAGGAATAATATTCTAATAATAAATCTACAAAAAAATTACACAGAAAAAAGTTTAGGGCAAAAAACTAATAAGCCAGCCCCTATTCGCACGCCCAGGCTTAAACAACGACATGAAAATAATATAGATTAGATCAGGTTCAAAACCTTGCTTCTATATCTCAAAGGGTTCCTTAGTTATTAAATAAAAATAGATTTTTTTTTCTGGATTTTAACTACAGTAGTTTTTAAAATAGAGGGGGTGACATATAAAAAGTAACACTTTTTTGAAAATTTTATAGTAAAAAAATATTAAAAAAAATATTTATCTGTAACAGATATAAGGGCGTATCCAGGAAGGGCGTTCGGGGGAGCCGACCCCCCCGCCCCCCCGAAATCCTAAAATACTATCTCCCGAAGTCCTATAAGAAAATATAAACTTTTTTTTACTATGAAATAAAAAGATTTTAACATTCTATTCTGTAATCTTTTACGCAAAAGTGTCTAAAAGAAACACGACTTTTTGAAAACAGTTTTTATAATAAATACTTGTTCCTTCAGTGGTTCGGAAGTCACTACCCAGTCAACACAAATACATGGCAGGAACATAGCAGGTACATAACCACTGTTCTATGTGATGTTGCAGACATGTAATTTTTATAGTCCATGTATAGTCCTTGGACTTTAACAATTCCGCCTCAAGTTATGTATCAGCTACATAACATGCTACATATCAGATACATACTAGGTACATAACAATAAAAGTAGGCGTTTCCGAATTTTACTTGTTATGGAGTGCATCATAGATTTAGACATGGTGAACATTTTTACGTCTTTTTGATAAACCTAATAATTAAAGTATATAAATATCTTTATATGTAGCATCCATCAGGCAAAATTCTTATACGATGTGCATTTTTACTGTGAAAGCAAACTTTCTACCAGGCTTAAAAATCATGGGCCACATAAAAAGCCAATTTTTAGAGAAAAAATATCAAATAATCATTTTAAAAAATATATATATTTTAATTTTTTGTCTAAAATTATCTAAAATCGGTTTAGTTGTCTAAAAATACATGCGTTTCTACTACTTAAGGGTA
The DNA here is from genome assembly GCA_958510825.1 of Brachypterus glaber. Lineage (NCBI taxonomy): Eukaryota > Metazoa > Arthropoda > Insecta > Coleoptera > Kateretidae > Brachypterus > Brachypterus glaber. The sequence goes on from OY294046.1 coordinate 8,643,120, forward strand.
AAACTTTCATTATTAACAACAATTTTAAGAATATTAACCTATAAAAATTAAAATAATATAGACGCCATATTTAGTATTGAATTCATAACATTTTATGTATCGTGTATGTTCTCGTACCATATATATGATACATAACATGCAATATTGCATGTTATGTATCATACATATGTATGTTACATCTTATGTAATATGGCACCTGTAACGTAAAAAATCTTTCTGTTATAGGGCATGTTATGTAGCATACATATGTATGTTATGTCTCATGTAATATGGCACATGTTACCTAAAAAATCTTTCTTTACCATGTTGCATCCATATATGTGCGGACTGGGTATAAGCCGGTGGTCCACAGAAGGTGGTATGCACAATGGCCATTTGGCCTGCATGCAAGTGATATTATCATGCATTACTATGGTATTATCCCCCTTCAATGTAACTTTGTCAACTTTTATTCCTTTTCTAATGTTTTTAGAAAAAATCTGGAATGTAAAACGTGCGAATTTATTTTCACGTATCTGGGTTTGGAAATTAAAACAAACTAATATCTAATTCTAAATATTTTTATTTTTCTTGGTCCACGGTTATTAGGTAAACTGATACCCTTCGGATTTATTATAAGGTGTCGTAAGGTGTCATCCATAAATTAAGTCATCTGAATTTTGACAAAATAATTGCTTTGCTAATCAAGAGTACCGTATACAGGGATATTTTTTAAACGGTACAGCACCTCTAGGTATATTGCATAAAATAAACTATGGAGCTGTCCAAAAATCACGTGATTTTTTTTTACAATTTTTGACTTCCTTCCCCCATGCTGATGCTGCGCGCATGCGTGACATTTAAGCCATCTGCCGACGCCATAACTGTATATTTTTGAGCGTCAAATTTAAAGTGTGGAAAACCGTTTGGAAAGGAGAAAGTTTCGTGTATTTTTCCCAAAATTTAGAAGCCACCATTTTAGATGCGATATTCTTGGTTAAAACGTAATAACAATTTTTGTATATTTTTAGGGTGGCCCATAAGTCACTTTAACATTTAAAAATTGAATAACTTTTTTGTTTTTCATTTTTTTTTATTTCTTTTACAATATACAGGAAATGGATTTTTTTAACTACCCAGGTAGCAAGGGATGTTATATTACAAGAAATTAACATCACTTTTGGGTGTATTTTTAAACTAAATCATAACATCACATAATATTGAAAAATAACATGTATTTAACATCACATTTGCAACGTAACACGTGTGACGTGACAACCATGTTATTTAATAACAAATATTTAGCAACGCTGTGAATATATCGCATGTCACATATTAACGTGGCTTTCACGTGAATGTCATGTTATTTTTCATCTCACCGACGTTTGAAGCAAAAAAATTGATATAAGATGATGTTGATAGAGTAAATTATTATAAGGAAATTGTATACACATTATACGATTTCCAATGGATAGGGGGCTCTGCCGGGCTTCTCAAGACCACGGACACGGATTAAAGGAATATATTCTCCGCTTAATCTGCAATTTCGTATTTAGAATCTATCTGTTTCAATCTGTGATTGTTTCAATTACTGATTGATTTTAAATCCGATTTTTTTTATAGGGATATAGCGTTTTTAATGGTTTTAATTTAGAAAAATCTAATATCCCAGGATATTATTTAAATATTAAAGTACCAGTAACGGCATCCATAAGATATTAGATATTACAGGAATGTGGATTTATGATGTCACAAACACGTTATTTTCGGGATGTCATTGTGTGATGTTATTAGGGGCGGACTTAGGACATCCCCACCATGATACATTCTTGTTAAATGAGACTACAATCTTAACATCACATGTCCGGGCATCTCCTACGCCCAAAAGGCAACCAACGCCGCCACCCCCCAACAACCCAAGGCGGCCCCATGCCCCAGCGCAAATCCCCCCAATATTTTTGACCAGTCTCAAATTTCAAAAATCCACACCTTCATGCAAGAATTCGCCAGCTTCATGCAGGCTTTTGGGTCCCTTCAACTACCCAATCTAGGCCCCCAAAATGTCTAGACAAACAAAACCCAGAGCCCTTAAAATAGTCACCTGGAACGCTGATAGCCTCAATTCAAAAAAACCGGAACTCATAGAATTTCTACATGAAAATCAAATAGATATAGCCCTCATCCAAGAGACTGGCCTTAAACCACATCATAGGGGTACCATACACAACTATTCCTGCTACCGTAACGATAGACTCCAGGACCGCAAAGGAGGCACAGCAATCTATATCAAAAAACACATATCTCACGATCTTCTTCATGCGCCCCCCACACAAAGCGACCAAGTCGAAACTACCTCCATATTTGTCAACATGCACGACAACTCCAAATTCAGGATCGTGTCCCTCTACAAACCCCCAAACAAGGAGGTCAGACCCGCCGACTTCGAAGGCTACTTTAACGACAATCATCCAACAATCCTAGCCGGAGACTTGAATTGCAAACACGCCCTTTGGCACTCTAGAACAACCACGGCCGACGGCCGTAGGCTTTACGAAATATTACAACGTAATCATATAATGGTTACCGCACCCGATTCCCCAACCCACTATGGCCACGGCCTTCCTGATATCCTTGACATAGTTTTGTATAAAAACACGACTCTAAACATTAACATCGAACTAAGACACGAACTAAGCTCCGACCACCTTCCAATCATTATCACGGCAGGAGGCATACCAACCGCAAATCATACCAAAAAAACCGTTTACAACTTCTCATATATTTCCGAACTCCTAGAAAGCAACACCAAAATCAATCCAATAAACTCCGTCCAAGAACTAGATATTGCAGTAACCACCCTCACCAATACCATAAAATCCGCAATGGACAGCGCCAAATTAATCAAAAAAGTAGACATCCAAAACCCACAGGACCTTCCCCGAGATCTCAAAGACCTAATCAGAGAGAAAAACCGACTTCTTCGTCGTGCACGCACCCTCCAAGACCCCCATATAAAACGCGAAGCAAACAGACTTACCCAGGAAGTCAAAGACCGACTAAACGTACTAGCAAATTCCCGCTGGGAGGGCAAAATAAAGTCACTCAACCCCCAGGATAGATCACTTTGGAGAATGGCCAAAACCCTATCCCTCGACCACCAACGAGACATGCCCCCAATTCACGGCCAAAGAGGAGTCGTCTACTCCACCCCCGAAAAAGCCGAAGCATTTGCTGACGCAATGCGGAAACAATTTCAACCAAACCCTCCAATCCCCCCCGACTCCGACTCCGAATCAGAGACCGACTCCGAGCCTGACTCTGACGACGAAAACTACGAGCAACTCATGCATGAAAGAGAAATAAATCACATCTATAATAGAGTCACTAACCAAGTCGAAAACGACATTATCACCCCCACATCCCCCGAGGAAATCAAACGCATCATCAAAAATCTCGATATACCGAATAAAATTCTTAAAATACTCCCCCGGAAAACCATTATGGAAATCGTTAACATTGTTAACGCAATGCTCAGACTGCGCCACTTTCCAAAGCCCTGGAAAAACGCAGACGTAATAGTAATCAAAAAACCCGGACAAAATCCAACTTTTGCTGAAAGCTACCGCCCCATAAGCCTCCTTTCCTCCCTAGGCAAAATAGCCGAGAAAGTCATTCTAACCAGACTTCAAACTCTAGTTGAAGAACTAAATCTCCTTCCAAACGAGCAATTCGGCTTCCGAAGCAGACACTCCACAGTCCACCAGGTAGCTCGCCTGGTAGACTCTTTAACGGACGGACTAAATAGGCGCGAAGCCGCGGGACTGATCCTCCTGGACATCGCAAAAGCCTTCGATAAAGTTTGGCACAAAGGTCTTGTAGCCAAACTCCACTTTCTCGGCCTCCCCCCAGGCATCACCAAACTCATAGCCTCCTTCCTCAAAGGCAGAGATTTCCAGATAAAAATAGGCGACTGTAAGTCCAGCACCCGCCGCATCAAAGCTGGCGTTCCACAAGGTTCCCCATTATCCCCCCTTCTGTACAACCTCTTTACGGCAGATATTCCAAAAACACAGGGCACTGAATTAGCCCTGTTTGCCGATGACACCGGCATCCTAGCAAAAGCCAGAAACCCCCAGCGCATCCATATCGCCCTCCAGCGCCAAATGGATGCCTTAATCAAATGGTTCTCCAAATGGAAAATCAAAGTAAACGCCAATAAAACCAAAGGCATTCTAATCTCTAGGATTAGAAGAGGCCCACCCCAACCCATTCAGATAAATGGCCAACCCATTAACTGGGAAAACCATGCCAAATACCTCGGTATTACAATCTCCAAAAACCTGACGTGGGATCAGCACGTCAAAAACACTCTCCAAATAGCAAACTGCCGCCTCTCCAAACTCTACCCCTTAATAGGTAGAAAGAGTCCCCTATCCATTAAAAACAAACTTCTTCTCTACAACCAAACCCTAAAGCCGGTACTTCTCTACGGAGCCCCAGCCTGGAACAAAATCACCCTTAACAAAAACAAGCAAAACTTCAGGCCTTCCAAAACAAGGCACTCAGAATATGCCTCGATGCCCCCTGGTTCATGAGGAACAACCAGATACACAGAGATCTCGAAATGCCCCTCCTAAAAACGGAAATCATCCGCTACAGCACGTCTTTTATACAAGACAATTTAGATCACCCAAACCCCCTCATTTCAAACTTTCTAGATTACGATCACGAAATACACAACACTCACAAAAAGATCAAAAACGTCCTCAACCAGTAATGGTACCCACTAATACAGGACAGATGCATTCCCAGCATCAGTGAGATAGTCTCACTCCTCCCGCACATCCCTCCTCTCCCTATCCCATCCCTCCCCATCCCCCTCCCACCCACTCCACAGCGCCAAATTATGACAGATGCAACTCGCATCAGTGAGCAGAGACTCACTCCCCCCAAATTATGACAGATGTAACTCGCATCAGTGAGCATAGACTCACTGCCCCAACTTTCAATTCAGATTAAATATTTTTTTTTAGATAAATGAGCCATAGGCTGCGCCTGTCTCTTAAAGACCCAAACAAACTATTGATGAAGACATCACATGTCACATATTAACGTGGCTTTCACGTGAATGTCATGTTATTTTGCTACCTGGGTATCTATGAAAAATCAGGTCTTTTAAATGATGTCCATTTTCCGCTTTGCAAGCACGGGTTATTTTCACGACATTTTCCATGACGGCTTCTAACATGTATGGCTTTAAAAAAAAATATAAAAAATGGTAGAAAATGTGCACGTGACCCCGTCCTATCAACGTCATTTTTAGGAAATATAGCCTTTATTAAAAGGGTCAATTGTAACAATTTTGAAAAAAAAATCCATTTAAAAACAAAAAAGGAGCGCCACTCGATATCCCGATACAATTCAAGTTTAACTTCACCAGGGAAAAATACTTGCAACTGCGAGGAGAATACTATAGTATTATACAGGGTGTCCCAGAACTCGCGTACTAATACTACATAAAAAATATTAAAAAAAGTTTATATAAACATAGATCCGCAAATCGGTCCTAAGGGAGTTATGGCCCATTAAAGGGGATACTAAAAATAGGGTTTTTATTCAATATCTCTGGAGCCCTTTGAGCTAGAAGGACGAGATTTAGCTTGTGGTTTAGTTTTATTAAGGTCAATTATTTTAAGTTATTTTAGTTTGTAAATTTTACCGCTTAGGCGTGCGAAATGTCTGTGGCTTACCACATTTTTGCCCAAAACTTTTTTCAGTGTAAATTTTTCGCATTCTTTTTAAAAATTATATATTCTTTAAGTAAAAATACACGAAAAAGATTCTCTTAGTGTAATGCCGTAAAAGCAACCGTTTCCGAGAAAAATCAATTAAAAAAAAATTTTGGGACAGGCCAGTGTTATTATTTAAGAGTCCATAACTCACTTAATATTTATTTTTGGGCCAGGATATAAAGAACTTTTTGTCTTAGTTTTTAAGGTGGATTCGCCCTGTAGTGTTAACTTATTTTATTAGCGCTTTTTTTGGGCCCTATTTAAGAGACCTATATTTAATAGGCCGTAAGTCCATTAGGACCGATTTGCGGCCCTATGTTTATATGACTTTTTTTTCAAATTATTTGATATATTATGTGTCAATTCAAGGATAGACGGGAGTTCTGGGACACCCTACATATCTTCACGGCTTGTTTTTATATATACATTATTTTATTTTACTTTTCTCCAACCAGAAAAGTACACTTCCTTGAATATAAAATAAAATGCTTTCTTTAAGTGCTTTCTACACTCTACCTGAGTAATTTACTCATAGTAAGCACATGCAATATTAATATTGCAATTGCTCACTAAGAGTACCCTAGTAGAAATTTAACGTTAGAATAACGTTTTTCTAATGTTAGAAAACTGTATAAAAGTACGTTATAAAATATGTGCAAATGTCCCGCTTTTTAACGTTAGAATCAAACGTTAGTTACAAACGTTAATCTAACGTTAGATTTTTAAGTTAGAAATACGTTATAAGTACGTTTAATTTCTAACTTTCGGAGGGGGCGTGGCCAACTAGGAAATGTCTACCTGCCCCATAAAATGGCAGCTTGAGACCAATTTATTCATACAAATAAATCTGAATATATTTTAACAATCATAATATTTTTAAACATAATTTCGTTACATTTATTTATAAAATAGCCATCTTTTTAGGTGGCCCTAAATATTTGTCGTGTAATATCCTGTTATACTGCGATAAATACGTTTACCCCTCAAAAAAACTTTATATTGAGTTAGTTAATATTTATTTATACATTCAGAACACAGATTTCACATATGTGAAATCTGTGATTCAGAATCTTAAAATATTTTTTCAATTATAGTACAGCGTTGCCAGACTTACTATAATTTTGACTTTTGGGATGAAGCTGAAGTTTGCAACGTTTTTTTGCAACGAAAATTTAAATAGTATATTAAAGCCACTTGCGGCGAGTAGTACTAGTGCGCTAAAAACGTGTTATGGAATAAGTGCTTTAATATACAATTTGAATTTTCGTTGCAAAAAAACGTTGCAAACTTCAGCTTCATCTTTTGGGGGATATTTTTTTAAACTTTATAGAAATAATAAATAATTATGAGTATTTTCTACTAAGTTAGAATAAGGTTATAAAAAGGCTAGTTTAGTTAGGAAACTAACGTTAGATTTATGTATTTTATAACGTTTTTGGCCAACGTTAGTTTTTACGGTTGGATTTATATCGATACCCCCAAGCAACAAAGCCGTAACTCATATATTGTCATTTTTCACGACAGCTAAATTTATAAAATATTTTTTTTTGTTATTTAAGGGTGGGTAAATGATTGAAGTGGACTTCCTCATGTGGTACATCATTTGAAAGCTTATAAAATTCTCTATTTAACTGTTTAAGTATTTATTGTTTATTTGCTGTTTGTTTCTGATAATATTCAAGTTTAGAATTTCTTACTTTAGTGATTTTAAGTAAACTTTTGCTTAAAGTGGACTGTGGAGAAACCTGAGTAGTACCACCATGTGTGTCTTTTTTCAAGGCGTTTACCTGTGAGTATAACTCAAAATGGGTCTAACTTGAGTTACAACCTTGTTGCTTGGGAGTGTCGATATATTTTATAACGTTTTTGTCAAACGTTAGTTTTTAAGGTTGGATTTATATATTTTATAACGTTTTTGTATTACGTTTGAGACTTAAAAAAGTCACTAATCTAATGTTAAGTTAGATTTTTGTACTTTTCTACCAGGGTAAGTTAGAGTAATATACTATAATTATTATACTATATAATGTCAGGTGAGTTTTTTACTAAAATATCACCAAAATGACCATACAGTCATAAATAAAATATATTTTGTGTTTCTTTTTTACATTTTTTGTACATCTTGTTTATGTTGTTTTAGAAAAATAATGTGCATATGGTGTTCTGTAAAAATCAGAAAAATAAATTTTTAATTGTGATATTGTTTTATCGTATAAACATTGCTTATGATATGTAATCGTTGGACTAGCGCATAATATATTTTTTCTTCAAGCGTACTAAAATGTTCATATTTTATAACTGAACACACTAGTTAGAAGTGATCTATTTTTTTACAGTAAAAAAATGAGCATTGTTGTACGTCGTAAAAAAACCACCACTGGCGGCAGCACTCTCCCAGTCAACACAAATACATGGCAGGAACATAGCAGGTACATAACCACTGTTCTATGTGATGTTGCAGACATGTAATTTTTATAGCCCATGTATAGTCCTTGGACTTTAACAATTCCGCCTCAAGTTATGTATCAGCTACATAACATGCTACATATCAGATACATACTAGGTACATAACAATAAAAGTAGGCGTTTCCGAATTTTGCTTGTTATGGAGTGCATCATAGATTTAGACATGGTGAACATTTTTACGTCTTTTTGATAAACCTAATAATTAAAGTATATAAATATCTTTATATGTAGCATCCATCAGGCAAAATTCTTATACGATGTGCATTTTTACTGTGAAAGCAAACTTTCTACCAGGCTTAAAAATCATGGGCCACATAAAAAGCCAATTTTTAGAAAAAAAAATAGCAAATAATCATTTTAAAAAAAAATATATATTTTAATTTTTTGTCTAAAATTATCTAAAATCAGTTTAGTTGTCTAAAAATACATGCGTTTCTACTACTTAAGGGTAAAACTTTTATTATTAACAACAATTTTAAGAATATTAGTGATTCTAACCTATAAAAATTAAAATAATATAGACGCCATATTTAGTATTGAATTCTTAACATTTTATGTATCGTGTATGTTCTCGTACCATGTATATGATACATAACATGCAATATTGCATGTTATGTATCATACATAGGTATGTTACATCTTATGTAATATGGCACATGTAACGTAAAAAATCTTTCTGTTATAGGGCATGTTATGTAGCATACATATGTATGTTATGTCTCATGTAATATGGCACTTGTTACCTAAAAAATCTTTCTTTACCATGTTGCATCCATATATGTGCGGACTGGGCTTTGACTTTGATGACAGCCATACTTCAAACTTGTTTTTTTATTATGTAAACAGGTGGTTGACTCGAGATTCTGTGCAAAAACCTTGTGTGAAATTGATTAAAAATGATTGAAGAAGAATATATGGTTTTAAACACCTACAAATCTCTCCGAAATTGCAAATGCTACATTAGACAAGTTACTATCGAAATCGTGAAAAGTGTACGATTTAGCATACGAAAAAAAATTAAAATGAGCTAAGGAAGGTTTAAGTTTATTTCGAAAGGGTTTTATTGGCCTATTTTAATAAAAAAAACATACTTTATTACTGAATAAATTAAATTAAAAAATTAATATTTAAAAGAATATAAGTATATAGGATGCTTGAAGAAAAAATAGTATGTTTTCTCAGAGAAAAAGTGCTTTTTTTACTCGTCTGTTGTTTCCGGACTCCGCTTCGCGTCGTCCGTAAATTCTACAGACTACTAGTAAAAAAAGCTTCACTTTTCCTCTTAGTAAAACAATATACTATTTTTTCTACGATCTATTTTGTGCTAGCACATTCAGTTTTCAACGTTGGTAACGAGGTTTACATGACCATGTATCGAAATAAAAGGTCTTGTATATCACTAACCTATTTTGAAACGCTACGTCATAAATGATGTCATCATTGTAACGTCGAGTGTCGAACAGAGTAACTGACAGTGACATGAAAAAATATACAGGGTTATTCACGGAAGTGGCCTATTAAACGTTTATGGAGAACCAATAACTTTAAAAGTCTGCTAATTTGCACTTTGGGGTTTTTGAATATGGCCTATCGATTAAAAATATTTTCATGCTTGTGCCACTTCCGGTTGTACCGGAAGTGGCACTTAACTTTGAGTTTTTAAATGGAACACCTCATATATTTTTTAATTTTTAAAATTTGCATTAAATTTGCTTTATTTTGATGTATAATACTTCATGTCTATCTTCAGTAGTTTTTGTGTTATTCAAGTTTTTAGCGAAAAATAAGTAAATTCAAGCACCCCTAAAAACAATAATTTCTCCTTGATTTTTTCAATTGGAGAAAAGATGTTTTGTGTTTTGCTCAATGATGCTTAAACGAATTATCCTATGCTAAAATGGAACCCAAAAATTATACAGGGTGTCTGAAAAAGCAGGTCAAATCTAACAAATTTAATATAGCCATAATTCATTTTTTTTAAATGGCACCCTACATTTTTTTTTATTTGGTTAAATAGAGAATTCAATTTGCTTTAAAATAAGTATAGGATACCCTATACCTAACTTTAACCGTTTTTGAGCTATTTGCAAATTATTGTGAAACAGCCGTATTTCTGTTAAAATTTGTTATATTTTATAAAATAGGCCAGAAAAATTAATCGATTTTTATTTATTTACCTCATTATATTTACCTTAAAACTGGATTTTCATGCGCTCAGTAGTGTACATTTCTTCTGTTAAAAATACCCTGTTGAGAAAATTTAGCCTCGTCCGTCCAAATTATTCTTTTTAAAAAGTTTGGTTTTTCTTGAATATTTATCAAAAGATTTTCACAAAAGTCCACTATATTTTGAAAATCATTAGGTTTTAAGGCCTGTATTTTTTGCTTTTTGTAATCGTGCATCTTGTGGTTTTTTAAAATTCTTTGGATGTTTGAATAGGAAATTCCCAAGTCGTAACTAGCTGCAGGAATTGAGGCATGTGGATATGCATAAAAGTAACCCAAAACATTGACTTCGTTATTTTCGTTGTTTGTAATTGGTTTCGTAAGAGATTTCACTGCATTTTCTTTTCCAAATTGCGAAAAATTTTTATGTATTCTTCTAAATTTTTTACATGACATTCTTGGTAAATCAGGATATTTTGTATTAAAGTTTCTGCAGGTTCTACTAATTATTTTATCATTTTTACCAAAAATAGCAAATAAATCCAAAATAACAGGGTAAGAATAAGCCTCTGCCATTATTTTACACTAATTTATCACGATAACATTTAGGTTAAAAGAAATAAAAACACAATACAATTTTAAAAATTTACGTAATTGCAGAAATACTGCAAAATACTTCTTTTTCACATTAATTTGCAAATAGCTCGAAAACGGTTAAAGTTAGGTATAGGGTATCCTATACTTATTTTAAAGAAAATTGAATTCTCTATTTAAACAAATAAAAAAAAATGTAGGGTGTCATTTAAAAAAAAAGAGTTATGGCTTTTTTAATTTTGTTAAGTTTGACCTGCTTTTTCAGACACCCTGTATAAATTTTGGATTCCATTTTAGCTTAGAATGATTCGCTTAACCATCATTGAGCAAAATACAAAACAACTTTTCTTCAATTTAAAAAATCAAGGAGAAATTATTGTTTTTAGGGGTGCTTGAATTTGCTTATTTTTCGCTAAAAACTTGAATAACTCAAAAACTACTGGAGATAGACATAACGTGTTATACATTAAAATAAAGCAAATTTTATGCAAATTTTAAAAATTAAATGATATATGGGGTGTTCCATTTAAAAAATTAAAGTTGAGTGCCACTTCCGGTACAACCGGAAGTGGCACAAGCATGAAAACATTTTTAATCGATTGCCCATATTCAAAAACCCCAAAGTGCAAATTAGCAGACTTTCAAAGTTATTGGTTCTCCATAAACGTTTAATAGGCCACTTCCGTGAATAACCCTGTATAAGTTATGATGATATTTCGGACAAAATAATTTCAAAAATTATTTTGTTATATGTTTTACAAATCTAGGCTGCAAGTTGTAGAAAAAATAGTATATGCAATTCGTTTGCGAATTATCTTAAGAGCACTTGCATGATTTTGACATGCTTGATTACGCTGACTTATTGCATTATTATGCTATTTTAGTAACATAAAGAGAACATTATTAAATACAGATATTCTACATTTTACAATGGAACAGTACTGTACTGACGAGTCCATAGTAGGACGAAATGGGAGTCTATTTTACCTGTCTGACACATGCAGTAGTGTTCATACCTATTTTTTTTTTCGTAATTTTTCAATTATTGAAAATATTACGGCTAGTCCAATCCAATTATAGTATCTACGAATCTATTCTATAAATAATTCTCTATTACCAGGGACGGTGTCTACAATAGGGGCACTAAATAAAATTTCCTTTTTGAAGTTTAGTGTAACTTTATTTAGAGACCCTACTCTACAATACTTAAAATATTTAGCATATTACCTATACAGGACTGTTACACTGGGCCGACCTAAACAAAGAGGTTTGATTTGCTTAATATTTATTGAAGGGCAAACATTTTTGCACAGTTAAAAATTTTAAATTTCAAAAACAATTTTAATACTTTTTGTATGAAAATTAGTTTCCAAAATACAGCGATTTATTCAACGAACTAAGAACTCTTCTTTCTAGAATAGGCAAACCGTTAAAATAAAGTATCGCCAACATCTCGGTTTGTTTGTAAACAAATAGTAGGTATATTCAGGCCTGAACAATAACAATTACCAGTAACTGGTATTGTTGTCTCTGTTAGAACAAATATGTGCGAGTAAGACAGACGAATGTTTATGTTGCCGACGTTTTTGTCAGTTTTTACGAATGAAAAGACTATTCTAGAGAGAAGAGTTATTAGTTCGTTGGATTTATTTATTTTATGTATTTATTTGTACAATGTATCAATCGATATCAATATATCACAAATTCATTAGATAATTAAAACAATGTACATTTTATAGTGTACTATGAACTAGAATTTTGTGTGTGAACTCTAGATATCACAAGTTTACACGGTTTTTGACCCAAACAGCTGAAAGCAGTTTTTTAGGTAACTTTTGGCGCTAATTACGAATCCGCAGTCCGTTTTTTGCTATCAGCTCAGGTTTCTTAGAAAAATGAATGAGTCCTTTCGCAATTTTTAACCAAAAATCATTAGTTTATTTGGAAAAATAATTATGAATTAATATTCGATTTATAACCATAACAATACGTCTCGAATACGATGGAAACATCGCCATCAGCTCTTAATCGTTGTGAGACCGCAGTAAAAGTCCAACATGAGAAGTGAAAAAAATTGACCTAATGGCGAGAAACGAGCTACGGATTTGAATTCAGCGCGCAAAAATATTTAAAAAAACACTTTTGCCTTCTCGGGTCCAAAAATATACTGAAATTTGTAAAGCTGTGTATTTAAAGATATTGCTACGCATCTAGGAAGGGCATCTATATCAGCTTGTTTCAATATTATTTAACTTTTTCTAATTTTCTTCATTGTCCGATATGCCACTAAAAATTCTCTTTCATTATTTTTAAAACGATTTTAAAAGCTTTTTTGGGTTATCCATATAAAATGTAACTTTGTTTAGGACAGCTGTGGTAAAAAATACTATTGAGAGCAGAGCCGTAGACATTGGGGACCAGAAAAAGTTTGCAAATTGAAGAAAAATTTGAATTTTAATTCTTCAATCGATTTTTTTTGGAACCCTAAGCTTTCTTTACTATCACTTGTTTTTCTGGTATTAAAAAGTTAAGAAATTCTTTAGTCAAACAGTGGGAAAAAATCAGCTTTACTCCCCTTCCAAAAACCTCCGATACGGCTCTGATTGACAGTTCATAATTAGTAATAGTTATAATATCAGTTGTAACCACTACTCGGCGAATTTTCAGTACTCGCATAGGCCCCGCGTCGACACTAGCGTTGACGGGAGGTTTTAAATATTTACATTTTTATTTCTTTTTATCTTGATTTTTTCAAATGATTCCATTTAAACGAGTAAGGTGGGAAAAAAGTTATCGATAAATAAAAAATTAAAAACTTTTCTTAAAAGATAAAAATCGAATGTCGGTTTTTTCTTTGAAAAACACCGATATATATATACAGTGCGGTCCAAAAGTCACCCCCCGTTTAACTTTTGAACGAGTTGAGATATCGACTTCAAATTTAGAACTCTTAAATAAGACAACTTAAACTATCTTTTATTATATATTTGATATTTTCAGCTCTTAAAATGTGGGCAGGGGGGCATGGGGGGACATTTTTTTTAATGGAAAGGGGGGTCGTGTGATACACCATTTTAAAGCTTATAAAATTCTCTATTTAAACTAACATTTTTAAATTTTTTAAAAATGTTTTTTAAGGTTTTGATTTTTTAATTTTTTTGAGCCAAAACATTCGATTTTTTAAGTTTTTTTTTATAATTTTTTATTTATGTCAACTAAAATTAGTTTAAAAGTATAATTAACATTTTTTTATGATGAAATTAGACATTTTTAAAAAATTGTTTGTTTTTTTTAGAGGAATTTTGACATTAATACCCATTTTCAACCCCATTTTAAACCCATTTTTTTTTTTAATTTAAAAATATGGAGTTAAATGGAGAATTTTATAAGCTTTAAAATGGTGTATTACACGACCCCCCTTTCCATTTAAAAAAATGTGCCCCCATGCCCCCCTGCCCACATTTTAAGAGCTGAAAGTATTAAATGTATGCTAAAAGATAGTTTAAGTTGTCTTATTTAAAAGTTCAAAATTTAAAGTCGATATCTCAACTGGTTCAAAAGTTAAGAGGGAGGGGGGTGACTTTTGGACCGCTCTATATATACATATGTATAGTTAATATGTATAGTCAATATTGTTGTGTGTAACAAATAAGTCGTCAAATGTTTCGATTTAGTGACCTTTATAAAAATATCCCTCATAATTCGGCAAAATTATTCCGTAAGCCTATGTTTCTGTGTTTATTTTCAACGTTGATGAGTCATAACTGAGTTTATGCCGACTACTGGTTATAACTATAATATAAGATATCTTATTTATTTAAATGCATATTTGATATAACAAAATATGAATAGTTTTTAATAATAGATATCGATTTTCTCTTCTCTTTAGGAATTAACTATTGACAAAGGATTAAATTTTTAATGATACCTATTGAAAAAAACTATTTGAATTACAATAGTTACTATTATAATATTAAATTGCCCATAGAGAATTAACTATAAATCAATAATGTTTTGTCAATAGTATTCTGTATTACGAAGTTTCAACACAGATTGGTTATCTAGTAGTCTGCTCATGGGAGTCGTAACTGTTTATGTCCATCTTCAGGGCTTGGACTGTCTGCTCTTCTGGATCTAACCCTCACCACTTGTCTGCAAAAATAAAAGTTTAAACATTTTAAAAAATATGCAAAAAAATTGTCAAACATTTATTTAGGTACCTACCCAGTCCGCACATACATGGATGCAACATCACAAAGAAAGATTTTTTAGGTAACAAGTGCCATATTACATGAGACGTAACATATATATGTATGCTACATTACATGCCCTATAATAGAAAGATTTTTTAAGTTACATGTGCCATATTACATAAGATGTAACATACATATGTCTGATACATAACATGCAATATTGCATGTTATGTATCATATATATGGTATGAGAACATACTAGATACATAAAATGTTATGAATTCACCATATGTAGGTACAGGTTAATAATAATAATCCGATCGACTTGAAATATTCAGGAATAATCAAGTTGTCCGAGGTGAAGATCCCTATTATTCTTTAAAGTAATCCCACCAAAAACAAAAAGTTATGGAGGGATAAAGTTTAAAAAAAATCGAAAAAAGCTGGAAGAATATTCCTATTAACGTATTTTTTTCAGGAAAAATTACTTTTATTATAAAAATCAAATCTACAAAAACAAATAAAAAAATTGAAAATTTTGAAAAAAAAGTTTTTTTGAACTTTTTTTGAAAAATTTAATTTATATTTTTTTCAATCATTTTTCGTTTTTCAAAAATCTTAAAAAAAAATATATTTTTTTAATTTTTTATGATTTTTTTTAATATTGCTTGTTTAAAACTTCAGTTTGGTTCGACTCGAATAAAACTCACAAATAAGTTAACCAAATTTACTTTTTTAAAGTTATTTTGGAAATCGACAAATTCCCATAAGCGCTGAATACGAGTATCCGCATTCGTGGTATAACTAATTATGTAATATCTTGTAAAATACAGAAATCAGAGATGTGATTTCAATGGAAATAGAAATTAGAATTTTGAAGTTCCCGCCAAGCCTAGCCTACATCCTTTGACCAATTATTGGTCAAATTATAGTAGTAGAGTATGGCGTCATAATTAACCGTGGGAATAGTGTTTTTGTGTTTGCAAAAGCTATTTTTTGAAGTGTTTTATGATAGGTTAGTAATAAAACTAATTATTAGTTTATACAAGTTTTATAATCTACATAATCGTAATACTTTTTTTAAAATTAACCTCAAAATAAGATTTCAAATTATAATGGATTATACTTTTTTAGTAAAATGGAATATGCAGTTGTGTCGTTTGTTGGAAATGATGACGTCAGTGTAAGATTAAGATTTAAAATTAACCTCAAAATAAGATTTCAAATTATAATGGATTATACTTTTTTAGTAAAATGGAATATGCAGTTGTGTCGTTTGTTGGAAATGATGACGTCAGTGTAAGAGTAGCGATAGCTAAACTTCGCCCATTTTCCTAATAAAGACCATTTATTATTATTATCCCATGGGATGGATGATGCATCCCCACACAAAAAATGTTTCCCAATTAATTGCAAAAAAAGGTACCTATTACCTATAAAAACGGATGATGCATCCCAACACAAAAAATGTTTCCCAATTAATTGCAAAAAAAGGTACCTATTACCTATAAAAACGAACAGATAAAATAAATGGAAAACATTTGAAGTCATTGTGGTATGTTAATATATATTCATGGGTAAGCCGTTTGCTGAGAATTATCAGGTTCTATGTGACAGCTTTGATGAAAAAGAGATATACTTTTTTTATTTATTTATCCTCAAGGAGTTGGGATCCCTACTGTAAAAGGCTGAGTGTACTGGAAGAAAACTAAAACTTGTTCTAAATGTATTTTGCGAGCTAAATCTCCTGCGAAATCTTGTGTACAACCCTGGCGAAATCTTGCGAAATTCCCCGAAATCTTAAATATTTAACACATTGGCTACCATGAGAGTCACCAGCAACTCTCGCTATTTTTTTACATTGGTACCACGTGTATTAGAGAACGTTCAAGTATTATGTAACGCAAATTGTACCAAAATTAATACACTTCATACCCCGGTTCTCGCGTTATTTAAGGCTGTGGAGAGTTCATATTTTGGCTACCCCCCTAACACACCCCCTATTAGGGGGGTAGCCAAAATATGAAATCTCTATAATCTATAATAACGCGAGAGCCGGGGTATGAAGTGTATGAATTTTAGTACAATTGAGTTATGTAATACTTGAATGTTCCCTCACCGGCTACTCTCAGTAGCATAGGTTAACATCATATTGTAACTCTTAAACTGCCGAAACAAAAGCATCCATATTATAGGTGTGGTACACCAGATACTACTTATGTCATATTTCAGTGACACGCGGTAATATTGGTGGAAAGTTGTAAAAAATGTTTTATTAATATCACAGCTACACAAACTAAAGTTGGATCTCCGACAGACTCTACTAGTCAAATTCTATGTATTTTGAGCCGCTGAATCCGAGTCGGAGTTTAAAAATTGGGTCTCATTTTCAAAATAAACTCAAAAAAACATCCTTTTTGTACTTTTTCGCTAGGTTTTTTGAGGTTTTTTTAAAAACTTTTAAATTTCGACTGCAGATTCGCATTCAGCGGCTCAAAATATATAGGAATTGACTAGTCGAGTCCGTTGGAGTTCCATTTTTTTTTTGTGGCGCTGTATTTATTTTATTCTTAGAGATTTTGAATGAATTATTTTTTTGTATGTAATTAACGCAAAAACGTATAATATATATATATATATATATATATATATATATATATATACTAAGTATATTATACTTGAAAATGTAAAATGAATTATTTAGTTTCTTTTTTAGAATTTGCGAGAAATCTTGCGAAATCCCGCAAAATATTGCAAAATCCCGCGAAATCTTGCCAAATCCCGCGAAATCTCTCCAAATCTTGGGTAATGCAAAATTTGGTGTACGCGAGTTTGTATGAGATTTACCCCTCGATATTTTGCATTATTACGTTTTTTTTTTTAATTTTAAATATTTTTTTTTTTCAGAATATGTTTATTTTATTATACGTTTTTTAAAAAAAATGTACAAACAGTCAACTTTTTTAAAATATATATTATTCAGAATATGTAATATGTAGTTTTAATTTTTTGTATGTATACCTGGCAGGACAACCGAGTGTTAGTTTAAGATATATTTTTAATTTTGCAAAATAAACAAAATTAAGACTTCGACCGGACCCTGTAGATATTGACTTTAGATTTCGAATAGGTAAGTGGCACACAAATATGTATTTCATATTTGTGTATCATTTACCTATTCGAAATTGGAAGTTTATATTTGCCGTTCAACGGGGGTACGGGAGAATTTAAACATCCATGTTACATATCACCCATATAATTTTAATGTATTAAATACCTCTCATCCATATGGCAAGGGATAACTTATGATGTATTTGGTATGTTTCTGCTACATATCAAGAAGTATAAAAACGACATGGCTGATACCTCTCATCCATATTGCAAAAGTTATATAACATGTTATGTACCTAGTATGTAGCTGATATGTTACATGTTATGTACCTGATACATAATTTGAGGCGGAATTGTTAAAGTCCAAGGACTGTACATGGACTATAAAAACTACATGGCTGCAACATCACATAGAACAGTGGTTATGTACCTGCTATGTACCTGCCATGAATTTGTGCGGACTGGGTATGATTGTTTTCTTCTAACACCGGACTAAAATTACTGCCGGCGCCATAGTGCAATCCAAGCCCAGAACCCGCTAGGCGAACTTTTTCAGAGCTGGCTTCTTCGCTTGTCGCCGTAAATAGAAGGCCGAGGTTTAGTTGAGGAATGTCGTAGAACACTGCAAGGGTCAGCATCATAAATGTTATGCCCAAAAAGAGATACCCTAGAAAGAAAAATCATCAAATACAAAAAAAAATCGTGTATAAAAATCAACCCTAGTAGAAATTTAACGTTAGAATAACGTTTTTTTAATGTTAGAAAATTGTATAAAAGTACGTTATAAAATATGTGCAAATGTCCCGCTTTTTAACTTAGAATCTAACGTTAGGACGTTAATCTAACGTTAGTTACAAACGCTAATCTAACGTTAGTTACAAACGTTAATCTAACGTTAGATTTTTAAGTTAGAAATACGTTATAAGTACGTTTAACTTCTAACTTTCAGAGAGGGCGTGGCCAACTAGGAAATTTATACCTGCATCATAAAATGGCAGCTAGAGACAAATTTATTCATATAAATAAATCTTAATGTATTTTAGCAATCATAATATTTTTAAACATAATTTCGTTACATTTATTTATAAAATAGCCATCTTTTTAGGTGGCCCTAAATATTTTTCATGTAATATGCAGTTATACTTCGATAAATACGTTTACCTCTCAGAAAAACTTTATATTTATAAAGTTTTTCTGAGAGGTAAACGTATTTTAACTATAGTTAGTTAATATTTATTTATACATTCAGAATTTTAAAATATCCTAGTACAGCGTTTCCAGACTTTTTACTTTACTATAATTTTGACTTTTGGGGGATATTTTTTTAAATTTATAGAAATAATAAATAATTAGCAAACCTAGGCACATATGTGCCTAGCTATATAGCTGTCTGAAATGAGTATTTTCTACTTTAGCTTACGTATTAATAATGAAAATTTAAACAATATTTAAAGTTAGAATAAGGTTAGAAAAAGGTTAGAATTTAGTTGGGAAACTAATGTTAGATTTATGTATTTTGTAACTTTTTGTCAAAAGTTAGTTTTTAAGGTTAGATTTATATAGTTTATAACGTTTTGTATAACGTTTGACACTAAACATAAAAATGTCACTAATCTAATGTTATGTTAAGTTAGATTTATGTACTTTTCTACCAGGGTAGCTAAACGTTTTTTCTAATGCTTTTTTTAATGTATAAATGTCCCGATGTCTAACGGTAGAATAATGTTTATCTAACATTTGGTAAAACTCCTAACGTTAAATAAACATTATTTTAACGTTACACCATAACGTTAGGCATCTAACATTCAAACCACAATCATCTAAAGCTAGGTCAAGTAGTTTTAACGTTATTTTTCATCAGAGTACTAACTTTACTAGCGATTCTTCTTACCTGTAGTGGCAATTTTGTACAGAGGTCGGTAGGGCTGGTCAGGGGAGTCCCCTGGAATATAATCTCCGAGACCGATGGTGGTCAACGAGATGAAGCAGTAGTAGAAGGCATCCAGAAAATCCCAATCAGGTTCGATTGCAGCAAAAATGGCGGCGGGAACCAGAAGGAATACACCCACCAATATTAAAACTGAAAAAAAAGTTTTATGTAAAAAAATTAAAATAATATTAGTTGATTATGCACTTGGTAGCATCAGCTAACAAGCGTACTGTTCAATTTTTTGAATTAACTTGGATACGAGGTGGTTTAATACAGGTGCGCGTTTTTAATGTATTTGCTGAACTATGACCCGTGCGTATGTTTACATCTTACATCTATCAGAAGTAAAATACTTTTAAAAAAGTCATCAAGACTTTATGTTAATAAATGTATAATTTCTCACGTTTCTTGTAACTTTATCAATACAAGGACTTTTATTTATAAATGCAGCTTGTTAGATTTGAGGGTTAATAAATAAGATAATATGGTGCTTTTTATTAAATTCATGAATATATAAGGGCATATCCTTGGGGGCTTGATGTGCCGCCATGTATCTTGTAAGCCAATCACGGCATCACATTCTTATGTTTTATGTTCTTATGCAAGCTTCTGAATAGGCCTTAAAACTACTTACCGATAAGAAGAAGGTGCAAAATCCTGATATTAAATGGCTGATATAGATGTCCCAGTCTTGAATTTAGCCATTGCAAGAGCCAGATGGTGGGAACCAAAAGTCTTTCGACCAGGGCAGAAAGTAGAACCAGAGTCATGGGAATGCCGATCACGGCGTAGATGATGCAGAAAATTTTCCCGCTTCGACTGAGAGGTGTAACATGGCCGTATCCTGGTAAAAAAAATATCCTAATATAATTTCCATATAGAAACCCATAAGGAATTTATAGGTTTGAATGAGTTTTCAAGTTTTTCTAGATTTGTATACAAATTTTTGTGAAAATTACTTCTATGAATTTCACAATTTTTTTGGTTCTATAAATGAGGAGGTAACATGCAAACCGTGTTTTGTCACATCCAGAAGTTTTTTTAGGAAACACAATTATTTAAAACAAAATTATAATATTTTCTTGTTATTAATAGCTTGTACACATTCCAGATACACTGTAGATTAATACTCAACATACTTATCCAAAAAGCATACATAAGAAATATGAAAAAAAATGTGAAATGAAATTGGACAAAACACGTTTTGACTGAACTGAGGGGACAAAGCATGTTTTGAAAGAAAACAACTTGGACAAAGCTCAGTTTGAACGAAATTAGTTTATTAAGGGATCATTCTGCTTTATAATTTTCAAAAAATCTATCGTTTTCTTTTACATTTTTCGAAAGTATATGTAGACTTTTTCATAATTTTTTATTAAAAAAAATTAAAACGCGTTTTTCTCAATAGTATATGTAGACTTTTTGACAAATTTTCATTAAAAAAAACTTTAAACGCGTTTTTCTCAAAACAGCGTTTTTTGGGTCGACTTAAATGAAAACAAACACGCAGTCAAATGACCGAAAATCAGCAATCCCATTGGCCAGGTGGACAAAGCATGGTTTGATCTTAAACTGAGAGGTGAACAAAACACACTCTGATTGAAACCCTAGTTTTTAACACTTATTTTAAATAGGAAAAAGCTTGTTTTAATTGAAAAGTGACGTTGGTTCATGTGCAAATGACATAGAAGAATCTATCAATAACTCGTTTCCCAAAAAAAGTGGACAATCAGGCCTATTCACATGTACCATTGAAATCTATTCAATATTGACAAAAATTACAATACCATGCAATTTTAATACAGTTGACGTAAATGACCTTGCAATTTTCGTCAATATTGCCACACATTTCAATCTCAATGGTACATGTGAATAGGCCTGAATGCATGGTTTGCATGTTAACTCCTCAAATATCATCTTGGAAAAGTGACATTGACTACGTTTACACGACAAACAACTACCGTAGTTATAAATACGGCATTTCTTAATATCCATTAAATCCAGAGCGTTTACAATAACTAAAATTAGTACCGAAAATATTGCCAACATTAAAAAAAAAAACATGTTGCAACACTATAGTGTTTTCTAGGTATAAAAAGTCCAAACTTGCTGCTATACAAGTATATTCAAATGTATGCAGTAATTTATTTTTTCTTTGGCTGAGGTTGGCAATATCGGTATTTATAAATCTTCACCGTTTACACGACCTTCAAAGGCTGAATTTTGATTATTAACTCAACTCTGTTGTTCAAGAGATTTATAACTCCCGAATAATAAATATTCGTAAATACCGCAGAAAAGGGCGTTTACTCGGAAGCTAAATACCGTATTAATAAATAGTAGTAGTAATAGTAACAACTACAGTAGTTAGGTACCTAGGACTCGTGTAAACATAGTCTATGTTACCCTCCACGTGGTATTTAGTATTTTGTTACAGTTAAAGTATGCAATCAGGTATTTATTTTACTATATAACAGGTTGCCTAGCATACAACGTGACTTCACACAATATTCGTGGGGTCACGATACAGAGATACAAAATAACCTTCAACCGGAAAACTTGCATTCGGTTTGTGAGGTTAGCTTTTACTTCCAAAACTGAACAATTAATTATCAGTGCAAAAAGGCTATAAATCCCACAATCCAACCACTTTTCTATATCGATACCGCCAAGACATGAGCAGAAGATGATGTGTGGGGTGCCCCAGAATAGAAAGGAAACATACAGATGGTGAGCAAACAATTTTATCTTTCCAATCAAACTTGTTTCATTTCGAAAGCCCTAGCGTTTAAAGTCTATATGGCACAATAAAAACCAATGGATTTTATAAGCCTGTATGAGAATTTTCTATAGATAAGATTTTTACCGATTGTTGTGACGACCGTACTGGAGAAAAATAATGATTGTCCAAAACTCCAGTTGGGTTCCCCGGAAACGTTTCGGGCGGCGGATACCCCTCTGTTGCTCGCTCGGACTACTTCCGTTATCAGCTCCTCGAGTGCTTGATCTGAAACAAAAAAAAAACTGTTGCTAAAACAATATTTTCCTCCATAGTTAGGAATTGAGTTAAAAAAAGAATTAAACAAAAAAATAGATATATTTTCAAAAAAATGTATTTCAAAAAAGACTTTTTTTTGATAAAGGAAACATTTTTTAAAAAAGATTAAATATTGTAACAATTCTTAAAAAAAAAAGACTTTTTGACCCCACCCGAATTTATACCTATGAAATTTAATGTCTTTAGCTTAAAGCGTTCTCAAACCGACCGACCGAAGGACAGATTTTTTCTCGGAAACCAGCTTTTTTACATATCGTCGGCTAAGAGGTAAATTTACCTAAACCTATTTTTTTTTTCAAAATCTGTTTTTTTACAGAAGTGAATAAAAAATTTCTTGCTCTATGTTTCTGTTTAAAATTAACTTGTATTAAATGAATACCTACCGATAAAAAGAATAAAAACTAAACATTTTAGAGGTAAAATTACCTAAACCGACCATAAAATTGTAAGTAAAGCACTCAAGTGTTTTAGCTAGACTTTTAGATGACATTTCTCATCACCGACATCAGGAAATAATATAATAGGGATTCTTTTCAATTAAAACATGATAGATCCGTACAGAAATTCATCTAATAAATATAATAGATATAATACAAAAGCGCCTGGAAATATAAAAAATAAGATATACAAAAATCTTTATAAATATCATAATTTTAAACTAGATTCCATATCCCCTTATGTATGGCCTTAGGTTTAGGTAAATTTACCTTTAAAATGTGTGTCATTTTTAGAATGTCAAGTACCTATACCGATTTTTGTTAAATTTAAAATAAAATAGTTAAGAATGAAATGATTTAAATACATTAACAAATTAACTGCTTTTTAAGGTAACAAAAATATATTTATAGTAAGTATAAATCACCAACATAAATTTTAAAATCGTTTTTTACGTTTCCTGAAAAATTTGAAAATATCGAGATAGGTAAATTTACCTCTTAGCCGACGATATAAATCGTCGTGAAACGTAAAAAAGCATTTTTTTAAATTTTTTTACGCCCTTGTTTCTCTCCATTTTTTCTTGCTTTATCAGGTAGGTTTTTAATGTTTTTAATGTTTAAGGTTTTTAATGTGTTTCCTAACCTGAAACATTGGGATGAGCCAACAAAAAATTATGAATAGTATTGTCCAAGTTGACTTTCAATGCATTTTCACCAGGTCCCTCCAAAATACTAAATACCACAGCTCCACAACACATGTACAACATGTATATAAAAAGGTACAAACTGAACAAAAAGTCTGTCCGGCATATACCTAAAAGTTTGACACCTTCAAATTTTCTGCTTAATTTTGGAAATAGAAGAATTTTTTCTTCGTAAGTGCCCGAAAATTCATCAAACGAACCGTAGTGTTTATTATACGACATTTTTACACTATTTTTATACTTATATGTTCATATAGGTGTCCACTACTCCTAGTTTCTAATCATATCTTTATTTGTCTGCCGCCTATAATTATTTAGTTGCCTGATGATGTCTCTAATAGTGACGAAACGTCTGACTTTTATTTTACAGTAAAAATAAATACTTAAAAGTACTTTTAATCATAACTAAAACTAGCCTCACTGGTTTTATTTTATCACAAAATATATGTATATATTTTTTAATATTAAGCTTCAGCTTTAGCTTAAGCTTTAGTCCGAATTTCCATAGTGATTTTTTTACACTAAACTGAACTAAACCAAGCTAAAAAAAGCTTGTATGTGCACTTAAAATACACTGATACGACTGCTTAGTCGGATGTTTAAAACTAAGTAAAAATCTTAGATAAAACGTTATATATTCATTTGACTCCTCGTTCTTATATAAGTAGAAGAGTTTTTTGGATAAAAGATAAACAAATCTAAAAACAAACTGTGAAGATATTTATTGCTAGGCATTCCATAACATACTATTCACTGTGGATGGTATATTGCATTTCCCCATATAACGCAAAAAAATAAGGACTTTTCGGGCTGCTGGTACTGAAGAGGGCCAGCAGCCCGAAACTGTCAGTCTACCAATATCACTCTGTACGATGATTAGAAAATAGATTGATGGAATAATAAATTAATATTAAAGTCTCCAGACTAGGAAAGGTATGAGTAGTTGTCTACATCTAGCAATAGATGGCGCACAAGTCTACATCAATCCAGTGACTATATTCCTTTTGCGAATAAAGTCTAAACACGTTTTCTTAATCAGCGTGCGGAGTTGACTCTCGGTAATGAAGAGGGACAGCATCCCGAAACTGTCAGTCTACCAATATCACTCTGTACGATGATTAGAAAATAGATTAATGGAATAATAAATTAATATTTTTATAATTTTGTTTAAAATTAAAAATTTCTGTCCTTAATAATTCTACGTCTAACCACTCGTTAGTGGTACTATGTGGTTGAGACACACAAGTCTTCAACTTGCTACCATTCAAAGTCTCCAGACTAGGAGAGGCATGAGTAGTTGTCTACATCTAGCAATAGATGGCGCACAAGTCTACATCAATCCAATGACTATTCCTTTTGCGAATAAAGTCTAAAAACGTTTGGACTTTTAATCAGCGTGCAGAGTTGACTCTTGGTACTGAAGAGGGACAGTAGCCCGAAACTGTCACTCTACCAATGTCACTCTGTACGATGATTAGAAAATAGATTGATGCATCAATCCATCATGATTATGATAATAAATTAAATAAATTTAAAAAAATTAAAAACCTATAGATTTTTTTAAGAATTTAAATAACAAAATTTACTGTTAACGTTATAAAAATATTGGAAAATGTATTGCCAGAATAAAATGTAAGAAAGGAGCTAGATATAAAAATGGAGAAAGCAAAATATGGAATTTGGAATATATGGAATAAAATTAATGGAGAGCCCCTACTAGGAGCCAAAAGCTTAGGGCTTAGGGCTCTCCATGAGTCTGTAGTTAAATAAATAATAAATAACAACTTTTTTTCTTAAAAAAAAGTCCAAACCGATTTCACCATAAAAAAAAAGATTCATCGTGCAGTTTTTCCACAAATCGTATATAAAGTATATAATTATTGAAATTTATACACTTTTCATACGATTTGTGAAAAAACTGCGCGATGAATCTTTTTTTTTATGGCGAAATCGGTTTCAGCGCATCAAAACACATAGGAAATTATGGGTTAGAACCATAGGACAGATATTTTTTTTTGTAGACTTGTGTAATCTACCCGTAGTTTTTTTATGATAAAAGACGAAGCAATTAAAATTATCCCACTTATTGCTCTGGATAGTTCTTATCTTATATGAGTTGTTTCACCTCAAAATTTACCTTAATTGAACAATGTTTGATGTTTAATAAATGTCCGTGTAGGTAAACTTGGCGTAAAATCCCAGACAGTACAAAATAAATCCAGGGTATATACTTTCTGGATATAGAATATATCCATTGGAGAGCCTGGATAGCCATTGGATATCCTATGGACATCCAAATGTCCGCCTATATCCAGGATATCCTGGATATAGGACAGTTTTGGCAACAGCAGCTTTCCGAAATGGAAAAACTTTTATAATCAGATGACGCCTTAATTTATATATATATGATTTAACTTTCCTCGTTTACTTTTTAGGTACTAAAAAATAAAAAACAAGCCGTGAAGATATGTAATGCTACGCATTCCATTATATTATTGTTCACAGTAAATAGTATATTGCATTTCCCAAATACGTAAAAAAATAATTTTCAAAAGAAATAAAAAAAAAAAAAATTAAAAGATCTTTTTTGAAAAATGAAAAAAAAAGTTTTCAAAAAGACTTTTTTTTTAACTTTTCAAATTTTTTTTATTAAATTTTCTTTTTGCGAAAACGAAAAAAAAAAGGTTTTTAAACAAATTCAAAATATTTAATTTTTTATTTATTTATTTATTTTTTTTGTAGAATTAATCCTAGGGATCTTCCCCTCATAGAACTTGATTTTTTCTGAAAATTTCAATACGATCGGATTATTTGTTCTTGAGTTATCGTGTCTACAAAAATCGTGACATCGGTCAGACAGACAGACGGACAGATGGACATTTGAGAAAAAAGTTGTTTACTTTTTCATGGAACAAATTTAGAATTTTTTGTCTAGGACGATTTTTGATTTTTTTTTTTTAATTCGAAACTAGCGTATAATATTATTCTAGCGCTGGCGCTGTGAATAATTATATTATATTATAATATAATAAATATTGCTGTTTTTACGTTTCTTGACTTTTATATGCTTTTATCGACGCTTTTATATAATATATATATACATAGTTTTGAAAAAAGTCTTCCCATCAAAACGATTTTGTTTAAATTAAGACCCGATAACAAGAAAAATAAAAACGTATAACAAACAGATTAATTGTTAATATTTGCTTTATTATTATTACAAACTTTTGTTCAACTTTTAAACTAAATAACTTAAATCGTTTATTATTAGCTGTGCAGCTAATATCTATTGCACAATAGATATTAACCCAAATAGCATCATCATCAATAGTTTGTTTGGGTCTTTAAGAGACAGGCGCAGCCTATGGCTCATTTATCTAAAAAAATATTTAATCTGAATTTAAAGTTGGGGCAGTGAGTCTATGCTCACTGATGCGAGTTGCATCTGTCATAATTTGGGGGGGAGTGGGTCTCTGCTCACTGATGCGAGTTGCATCTGTCATAATTTGGCGCTGTGGAGTGGGTGGGAGGGGGATGGGGAGGGATGGGATAGGGAGAGGAGGGATGTGCGGGAGGAGTGAGACTATCTCACTGATGCTGGGAATGCATCTGTCCTGTATTAGTGGGTACCATTACTGGTTGAGGACGTTTTTGATCTTTTTGTGAGTGTTGTGTATTTCGTGATCGTAATCTAGAAAGTTTGAAATGAGGGGGTTTGGGTGATCTAAATTGTCTTGTATAAAAGACGTGCTGTAGCGGATGATTTCCGTTTTTAGGAGGGGCATTTCGAGATCTCTGTGTATCTGGTTGTTCCTCATGAACCAGGGGGCATCGAGGCATATTCTGTGTGACATGTTTTGGAAGGCCTGAAGTTTTGCTGAGAGCGCTTTGTTAAGGGTGATTTTGTTCCAGGCTGGGGCTCCGTAAAGAAGTACCGGCTTTAGGGTTTGGTTGTAAAGAAGAAGTTTGTTTTTAATGGATAGGGGACTCTTTCTACCTATTAAGGGGTAGAGTTTGGAGAGGCGGCAATTTGCTATTTGGAGGGTGTTTTTGACGTGCTGATCCCACGTCAAGTTTTTGGAGATTGTAATGCCGAGGTATTTGGCATGGTTTTCCCAGTTAATGGGTTGGCCATTTATCTGAATGGGTAACCCAAATAGCACCGATGATCTAAAAATATTTGTAATTTTCGTGGTCTTTAAAATGTCCCTGAACTTATACACATTAGTCTAAGCGATTTTTAAGTTCGGGAAAATTTTCAAGTATAGAAAGAACTGTAAGCTCAAAAAATTGCCTAAGGTTCAAAAAACTTTCATGTTCGCAGAGCTATAGCTTATTATTAGCTCACGTTATGCGGGCGCATGCGTGCGTCTCAAATGAGACTAAATTGACACATTTGACTGGGGATATGAGTCGCACGTATGCGAGATAAATCGCACACCTGCATCTCATATTGCACTCACTGTGCGCGCATTTTGTTATCTGGGAAGATTAGATTTACTTTTAGCTTTTTTAGCTTTTACCAATTTTCACGAAAACTGCTCCCCGCCTCTAAGGGGGTGCAGTTAGAACTTTTTTATTATCAGATTCTATTTCAGCAACCTTAAAAACCTCAATACACCAATATTCACAAAAACTACCCCCCACCCTCAGGGGGTGAAATTAGAAAAATTTTATTGAAAGATTAAGTTTTAACAACTCAAAAACCCTAATATATAAGAAAACTACCCCCTGCCCCTCAGGGGCTGAACTAAGATTTTTTTTATTATCAGATTCACTTTTAGCAACCTGAAAAACCCCAATATACCAATTTTTAAGAAAACTACCCCCGCCTCTTTGGGGTGGAGTTAGAATTTTTTTATAATCAGATTCACTTTCAGCAACCTCAAAAAGCCCAATATACCAATTTTCACGAAAACTACCCCCAACCTCCCAACCTACCAGGGTGGATTTAGAATTTTTTTATTATCAGATTCACTTTCAGCAACCTTGAAAACCCCAATATACCAGTTTTTACGAACACTACCCCCCACCCATCAGGGAGTGAAATTAGAAAAAAATATATTATCAGATTCATATTCGCCAACCCCAAAAACCCCTATATACCAATTTTGACGAAAATATTTAAAAATATTTACCCCCTCGGGGGTGGAGAAAAAATTTATTATCAGATTCAATGTCAGCAACCTCAAAAACCCTTATATAGCAATTTTCAAATTTTTCCCCATTTGCCCCCTTGCCGCACCCCAATGTTCACCAAAAACAATCCCGAGCTAGAACTTTTTGTAACATATTCGTATGTCAAATTTCAAGTCTCTAGCTTAAAGCGTTCTTAAGTTATCGTGCCCACAAGATTTCTCGGACAGACCGACCGATCGACCGACAATTTTTCTTTTGCTTGAAATTGATTTATATCGACATAAAACGTCATAAAACGCGAAAATACGCAAAAAAAAACGCTTAGTTTTGTGTTAATGCTGGGGTAAATCCAACGAACTAATAACTCTTCTCTCTAGAATAGGCATTTCATTCGTAAAAACTGACAAAAACTTCGGCAACATAAAAATTCGTCTGTCTTACTTGCACATATTTGTTCTAACAGAGACAACAATACCAGTTACTGTTAATTGTTATTGTTCTGGTCTGAATATACCTACTATTTGTTTACAAACAAACCGAGATGTTGGCGATACTTTATTTTAACGGTATGCCTATTCTAGAAAGAAGAATTCTTAGTTCGTTGGGTAAATCAACCTTAAGATACACCAAACACTGCTGGTCTCTCTAATATAATATCCTCCAGAATTTCTTGGTGTCTCCGCTATTTTCGAATGACTTTTTCCAAAAAAATTATATTATTTTAGACTGTTTTGTGAATTAAATTATTTTTTTATCGTCATAGAGATTGTAATAATAGTACCACATAATTAAAAAATATGTAGATTATTACTGTCCCTGTTAGTACTAAATATAACAAAGGTATGATTCAACAAAATGCAAATAATTATAGTAAACAATTCATAGGTATAAAATAAATATAATATATTAATAGAATAAGGTTAATTAACTTTTTCTCATTAAACAGTACCTATGCAATTTTGATAAGAAAAACAAGCCTTGAATCTACCTAACACATCACATTCCATAGTTTACTCTTCACAGGAGATAGTGTAGTCATGATATAAGTATACTTAACAAAATATAATTTGCGCGTATTTTAATTATTTGTAAGTACAAACCCAGAAAACCAAAATAGTTCGAAACTAGTACACT
Organism: Brachypterus glaber; assembly: GCA_958510825.1. Taxonomy (NCBI): domain Eukaryota; kingdom Metazoa; phylum Arthropoda; class Insecta; order Coleoptera; family Kateretidae; genus Brachypterus; species Brachypterus glaber. The sequence goes on from OY294046.1 coordinate 8,673,823, forward strand.
AAATGGGAGCTATTTTTATGATCTAGAAACATCCTTAAAATGTCCCCAAATGCACAGAACTAGCCCTAATAATATAGCTTGCATTTTTATTCCTAATTTTTGATTTAGAGACCTAAAATAGCATGCTAAAATAATACCTGAATATCGTGCTATTTTTAATTCAAATAAAAATAGCATGCTATTTTCTACCTAGTTTAGGGCCACTTGCACCAAATTTTGGTACGGGATTAACTCAGCTAAACCGAGTTTAAGTTAAAAAGGCTGAGTTCTGATTGGTCAGCCGTCAATTTAATCCAAGTTTAAAGTTAAACCAGCATTGGTGCAAGTGGCCCTTAGCAGTATATATTTTGATCTATATTTTTGATAGAAATAAAACAGGTGATATACTTAAGAAAAGGTTATTATTTTTAAACAGGAAGATCAGAATAGGTATAATATATTGTGTTCAGACTTGTATCACAACACACTTTAGATAATTTTTGTTGAAAATTTAAATTTTCACATTCACGTTCTTCCTCGGTCAAATACTCCTTAGTGTGATATAAAGAAACATGAACGGATAAAAATAAAAGTTAGTCAGAATTCACTATGCTGTGAAGAGTACAATAAATAAAACTATATTTTTATGTTTCTTATCCAATTCAATGTTTTCATTTTGATAAGAATTTTTCTTGAGAAGTGTTTTTGAACTTTAAGGCCTATCCAGAGGCTTGCATAACCATAATACATAAATCACGCATAAGACATAAGGATTTTAAAAGCACACAAGTCAGGGCATATCCATAATCTCGCATAAGAACGTAATACATAAGAATGCGATGCCGTGATTGGCTTAATGTGGCGCCATGGATCTTGTAAGACAATCACGGCATCGCATTTTTTTGTTTTATGTTCTTATGCAAGCTTCTGAATGGGCCTTCAGTGACGCAACCTTCGTAGTAAGTATCTATCCAAAGGATCGCATAAAAATATAATACATCACAATGCAAGGCCGTTATTGGCTTGATGTGCCGTCATGTATTTTGTAAGACAATCACGGCATCGCATTCTTATGTTTTATGATCTGATGATGATGCAAGCTTCTGGATGGGCCTTAACATAACACGACATATTACATAAGAAAAATAAAAGTTTCTATTTCCTATGCGTACACTGTAAAAACTGCATGTAAAATAATGTAAAAATACATGAATTTACATAGTACGGAATAGTAAATTTACTATTCTGGACTATGCATAATTCATGAATTTATGTAAAAGAATGTAAAAGAATGTAAAAGAATGTAAAAGAATATAAAAGAATGTAAAAGAATGTAAAAGAATGTAAAAGAATGTAAAATAATGTAAAAGAATGTAAAAGAATGTAAAATAATGTAAAAGAATATATTTACACTGATTTACATATTTTTACATGATTTTACAATGTCGGGCTATGTTATTTTAAGACGCGCGTGCGCTTTGGACAATAACCAAGAAGGCGTCGCATCATAAGACGGACCGTTTAATATTGTTATTGTTAGAGAGATAGCGACGCATGCTGCTAGGTTAAAGTGTTAAAAGTGTAAAAAAGGTAAATATTATTTATGTACGATATTTAAATGATTTATTTGTGGCCTAAAATTTACGTTCATTATAAATTACATTCTTTATCAACCAATAGATCTTTAAAGAAAGGTGTAAGCAGTTTATACTCGTATTAAGGGTGCACATCGTTTGGTTTATTAAACCAAATGAACTTTACGCTACGATATTTCAAAAAAGCTTTGACACAGAGACTTGTAATTTGGAACAAACATTTTATAAGTAGTAAATATTTTTTTTTCTAATTTCAAATCCAAGTAATTTTTAGCGTTCCGGTCTATGCACAATATTACCATTCTGGACTATGTAATTTTTAGCGTTCCGGTCTATGCAAAATATTACCATTCTGGACTATGTAATTTTTACCGTTCCGGTCTATGCACAATATTACCATTATGGGCTATGTAATTTTTACCATTCCGGTCTATGGCAACATATTACCATTTACGGACTATGTAATTTAATGTAATTTATTTTTACCGTGTAGTGGACTATGCTAATCACATTTGTTCTTTTTCTATTTTACTTTCCCATTTTGAAAAATTTCAAAATTTCGGAAAGTCTTGTACAAAAATTTTCAAAAATCAGATTTTTTTTTGTGAGATAAAAACTTTTTAACAAAATAGGTACCCGTTTTTAAATTATTTATTTGTTTGTAATTTGCATTTTATTTAATTGGGCATGAAATACAATATCAATTTTAATGCTAATTTTCTTGTGTGCAATAATATTTTTTAATTATAATTAAAAAATTATAAATGTATTTATAAATAAAAAATATAATTTTTTGATAATGCTACCTAAAAAAAATATATTTTGAATTATTTGCATAGTAACAAAATTAAATAATAATTATAATATATTGTTTTTATTTATTAAGAAAACAGTATAATGAAAAAGTTTACATTTTATATATATTTTTTATTGACTCGGTACGCACAGATTTGTCTAAAGCGTTTGATATAGTAGATAATTGTCCTGTTAATAAAAGTTTGGATTTAATGTTTGCTAATGATGCCTTATTATTATCAGGGGTAATATCATAAGTGATACTAGGTTAGGTATCGGTGTTTTTTTACATAAATTTTACGAATATTAATCCCAAATCCCCCAAATGTACGGAAAACCGCTTGTGCTCTCACAAGAGGTCAAGTACTTGGGAGTAACCCTAGACAGTAAACTCAACTGGAAGGCGCATGTAGACAAAGTCATTGACAAGTCGATTGCGACCTTCTGGCACTTGCGTCGGGCAGTGGGAAAAAGCTGGGGCATGACCCCACAGATTCTATTATGGATCTATACCGCCGTCATTAGACCCAGAGTCCAATATGGCTCGGTGGTATGGTGGCCAAGCGTCAGCAAAACCACAGTAGCTCGGAGTCTGAGTAAGATCCAAAGACTAGCGCAATCAGGACGACCCCCACATCAGCACTGGAAGTTCTACTGGGGCTGCCAACGCTTCCGTCCTGGATAAGGAGGGAGGCAATGGCTAGCTACCTTAGAATGAGAGATGTTGGATGCTGGCTGGGTGAAGGGGCAGTCTACGGACATACAAAAATCGCCGATGTTGCCAGAGTAGAGTTACCTATCAGCAGCATCAAGGTGATAGAGGCGGAAGACCGATTAAGGTTTGACAGAGCATTCTCTCTCACTATACCAACAAAACACGAGTGGGAGAACAAGGAAGTTAATTTTGCCCAAAACGCAACAGTGTGCTATACAGACGGGGGTTCAAAAGAGCTATTCAGATGTATACATCTGCTCCGACAGCCAAGCAGCCCTCAAGGCTCTCAGTGCACCCGGCACAAGATCCAGTCTTGTGCAGGAATGCATAGAAGCCCTGGAGGAGCTAGCGAGGAACAAAAAAATCCACCTTGTATGGGTCCCTGGACACAGCGGGATACCAGGCAACGAGAAGGCAGACGAACTTGCCAGACTCGGAGCCGAAACTCCGTGCATGGGACCCGAACCCATGCTTGGTATTACAAGGAAACAAGTCACATCAGCCCTCAACACGTGGGCTGGAGAAAAACTAAGGGAAAGCTGGTCAACGGTCACGAACTGCAGACAGGCAAAGGACTTCCTTTCCGGTCCAAGCAAGTCAAAAACCGCGTGGCTACTAGGAAGAAGCCGAGCCACGATCAGCCAACTCACAGGGATCCTCACGGGTCACTGTGGACTAGGAAGGCACCTGTTCAAGATGAAGGTCGGTAACGACCCCGTCTGTTCGGGTTGCGGGATAGACGAAGAATCGTCCTTCCATTTCCTAGGACAATGCGATCGGTTCGGCAGAATACGACAGGAGATCTTCGGAGTGGCAACTCTCCGAAGAGAGGAGTTGCGTACCCTTGCCTGGACAGATATCGCGACCTTTATAAGGAGGTCCGGCAGGTTTAGGCAGGGAGTAGGGTAGATGTGTGGCTGGGACAGCTCGGGGCTGGCAAAAAGGGCCATAATGGCCTAGTTGCCTGGCTTGTAGCCTCCCCACCCTTACTACTACTACTACTACTAATCCCAATGACAAAAATGCAACAACTGCTTTAGCAGGAGTTGCATTTTCCAAAAATTAGGATTAATATGACTCAAATTTAAAAAAAAGCACCGGTACTTAACCTAGTATCACGAATTGATATTTAGGGAGAGAATATAATTTATATTTAATACACATATCTCTTAATTATAACGTATTAATCCACAAATAAATTATATTTTATAAATTTAGAGAAAAGAGGGTTAAAAAAAAACATCCTAGGGGTAAGGTATTTTTACTTATCAGTACAGCATACCACATATACAGGGTGTAACAGAGTCGCATGTAGATATTTTAAGGAATGATTCTACATTAAAAAATATGAAAAAAAGTTCCTATAAAGGTTGGTCCGGAAATGAGTCCTAAGGGAGCTACGGCTCTACGAAGATGACATATAGAATGGGAAACAAAAAAAAAGCATCAATAAAATTTTAATACTGCATTTAAAACTAAGCAAAAAAGTATTCTTCACCAAACACCTAAATTTAATATTAAAGAACAAATACAGAATTTGTTTGGTTGGGTGGAAGTGGGAGTGTATGTATGTCTTCTATCCTTTTTGGGTAAAACTTTTGTCCCTGTCTAATCTAACGGGAGAAATCGCCATTTAACTAATATCAACAATTATAAAAAATATGTGCTGCAAAAAAAATAAGTAATTTATTGAACTGTAATATCAAAGAGCAGTTCTTATCCTAATGGAATTATAATATTTATTGCATGTATCTTATCAACATAAAAATTAATTAATTAATAAATCATGTTTTCAATAATAGTACAAGAAATGTATTTATTTATTTAAAAAAAAAGGAAAATAAAAATATATTTATACTCTTTTCCTACTATGCTGAATTTACACCGAGAAAAGTTGGACAAATATAATCAGTTTTCCAACACTACCCTGGTAGAAAAGTACATAAATCTAACTTAACATAACAACATTTTTATGTTTAGTCTCAAAAAGTCCAAACGAAAACACTCTGAAAACGCTCTGATTAAAAAAAAAAATAATAATAAAAAAAAAAGTCCAAACCCACTTTGGATCTACTGTGAATCAAGCCTGGAACCACTCTGATTCAACTCTGACAAAATGGCACAAAACCACTCTGGAAACACGTTGGCAGCAGAATGTTTTCACTCTGACTCTGTTTCCAGAGTGTTTCCAGAGTAAGTTGAAGGTCGCAAGGGATGGATTCAAAATACAAACATTGCATATCTCACGAAAAAAGTTGCAGTTTTAGGCTAAAATTTTTTGACCTTGACAGGTCGACCATCTTGGTTTTTCGTTTTGTTGATTTTTTTTTACTTGTCGACAAGTCGGACAAATCGAACGTCTCATTTTTCTTGGTGCGTTTAATTTTAATTTTATAAATTTGGTCCAGCCAATTAAAAATGCTTGATTAAAAGTTTATACTGTCTTTTAAAGTTCACTGGACATTGTCCAGTATTCAGTATTAAGATCATTTTAGTTTTAATTTATCAAAATCACGTGGATCTATATTTATTATAATTAAATTAGAAACAGAAGATTAAACAAATATTTAAATATCCTTGATAACACTAGGCAAAATATCTCAACATTTTTTTTGCCCCGATCGGAAAGTAATTTTTTCTTACTAATTCGAGGGCGTAGACACCGAATTTGACCTTAGAAATATTTCAGCACCTAAAATTTTTGAAATAATGACGTTTTTTTTCAAAATCTTAAAAAAAAAGAGTAGAATTTTGAAACTTTCATGGTATTTAAAAAAAAAATACGAGGAATTCAAAAATCTATATATTAAGGACCTACCTGTCAGAGTAAGTACGCGAAAAAAAATAAAAAGCTTAAAATGAAAGTGCAGAGTTTACTCAATTGCTCATTTGTGGCAAAACTATCAAATCTGTATAAAAATTTTATAGGACTTAATTTGTAGATTATAAAATTCTCCACAAAAATATTTATACAAATATTTTTTTTTTATTTTGCTTAGTTTGTTCGTAAAAAGTAAATAAATGAAAAAGAAACAAAATTAAAGTACACAGTGTAAAATTTTTTCCCGAGCCCAAAAAATATATTTTTCTTGTCAATTTAAAGGCGCAGAATCCACATTTGACCTTAAAAAAATCCAGCAAGTATTATTTTTTAAATTTTAGTACAGGCAATGGTGTCAATTTAAAAATAATTTATAAAACAAATTACGTAACTTTTTTTTAGTTAATTTTTGACCCCATAGTAATGATTTTTGACAATATTTAGCATGAGTACGTGGCGATAAGCTTATCCCCTTATGCACCATTCTTCTTACCCTCCACCCCTACTTAGCTTTGTCACATTATCCATTTTTTTTATATATTTTTTTCATAATATCCCTATTTATTCTATGAATTTAAAATTTCCATGTTTTAAGTTGGGTATTTTTTAACTTATATTGAGTCGCCGAATCTAAATTTGTCCTTGGAATATTTTAATCTCCCATGGTTTTAGAATAAAAGAGGAATAAAATAATGATTTTTTTAACATTTTTATTTCATTTTTCTCAGAAAAATTAGGTAATAAAAATATTCTGAGGCCAGATTCGGTTTCAGCGACCCAAAATTAGTTAAAAAACATATGACTCCAATTAGAAAACACTGTTGCCTAGTGTAGTTTATCATATGTGAGTGGTCGAGCGAAAGGGTATATTGGCAACAAAAAGTAGATTTCTAGAAAAATGAGTTTAAAGTTAAAGTAAATTAAGGATTTAATTTCGTTTACTACAGTTACAGCTGCAGTTAATTTTTTTAAAGACTAATTCAAGCATCCTGATTACGAAAATAGTTACCACTCTTTGCAGAAATGCACCGTTCTCCGGTGGTCGACAAAATTTTATTATTTATAATGAACTTATTTCTGGTTCATATCGGCCCAAAAAAGTCCAACCTTAAAAGCCCCAATATACCAATTTTTACGAAAACTAACCCCCGCCCCTCAGGGGGTTTTAAGATTCAGTTTTAGCGACATCAAAAACCTCAATATATCAATTTTCAAGAAAACTACGCCCCGCCCCTCAGGGAGTGGAGGTAATTTTTTTTATCAGATTCAATGTCAGCAACCTTAAAAACCCCAACATACCACTTTTCACGAAAACTACCCCCGCCCCTCAGGGGGTGGAGTTCTAATTTTTTTTATTATCAGATTCACTGTCAGGAACCTCCAAAACCCCAATATACCAGTTTTCACGGAAACTATCCCCGCCCCTCAGGCTGTAGAATTAGATTTTTTTATTGTCAGATTAATTTTCAGCAACCTCATAAACCCCAATATACCAATTTTCACAAAAACTACCCCCCGCCCCTCGGGGGGTGAAATTAGAATTGTCAAGGTATTTTTTTAGAAGGAATGTAAATCTTATCATATTTTCCACGGCATTTTAGTCCAAACCCGGTTAGTGTGTCAAATTTACGTATTACTTTTTTTTCGGCTTCTTATGTAAAAAACTTTTTTTCATAAGAATCCGAAAAAAAAGGAATACGTAAATTTTACACAATAACCGGGCTTCTTTGTGCAGGGTCACATATTATTTTGATTGCATTTGTTTTATCAGTCACCCCCTTACGTGCCTACGCGCTATTATAAACAAATAATTTAAGAACTTACCCTTAATGCAGGTATGATCGGTAAGAAATTTGGCTCTGAGATGTTTTAAATTTTGTACTTCTCTTCTTTCTTCTGGTCCCTCGATAAAGGAGAAAAGGAGGGCTCCAATTCCTAGGTAAGTCACATATCCGGTCAAAAATAGGCAGAGCCGCAATATCCCTGTCCTGATGAACGGCATTTTTCTGAAAATACAAAGAAAAATATCCTTTATCCAATACATACAGATAATGAGACAATTACCAGCTTTATTTTAAATAGATAAACTCAATAATAACTCCCACGTGGCTTTTACTTTATCAAGTGGATAATTATTTATTTTACCCACTCAACTGTCACTTGTCAAATTATTTTCTTTTAAATGTCATTAAAATTTTTAATAAAAATATGAATTTCTAAGCTATTTATTGGATAAAACCTTGTATGGCACTCATGGGTAAACCGATATTGCCCTCTCGAAAATTAACCTGCTTGGCTGACGCCTCGCAGGTTAATTTTCTCATGGACAATATCTTACTTTACCCACTAGTACCATAAATAACTATTTTTTTTTTGAAAAATTGTTATACTACACTGCCGGACATTAAATTCCGGACACCTAAAACATTGCCATTTTTTAAATTCAAAATTTCGAAAACTAATTAATGGATTTGACTGATTCTTTTGTTGTTTTAAAGCTTAAACATTCTCTACTTTGTATTAAGAATGATTATTTTTTTTTCTTATTAACAGCAACAAATAATGTACAACTTGTTTTTTACCCCATCTTCTAGGATTTGCATAGTACGCCACTGCAACTGTTTATCAAATTGTTAAAGTCTTTCTTATTGCCGCAGTTTTGCTTGTATTAAAAATGATTAAAAAAAGTATTTTTGTATTAACAGCCACAAAAAAAGTACAACTATGTTTTTCTGTCCCATCTTCTAGGACTTGCATGGTATCCCACTGCAACTGTTTAGCAAATTTTTAAAGTCTCTCTTATTGCCGAAGTTTTAATGAATATTTTCTTTTTTATTTTTTTATATTTTTACTTCTTGTTAAGGAGATATCAGGATTTTCCTGAAAGTTGTAATTTTCTCAGTTAACTCAAAAAGTACTACTTGAATTTGATTGATGCTGTGCTTTAAATCTGAAGCTTAAACGAGTTACGTTTTTCTTCTAATCAAGTTTATCAAAAACATAAATTGGGTTTGATAAACTTAAGTAGAAGAAAAAATAGGGTCACTCCATTCGGCGGCAGTTCTACGAAATCACCGTTAAACTTCTGATATCTCCTAAACCAGAAGTAAAAATATGAAAAAATAAAAAAGAAAATATTCATTAAAACTTCGGCCATAAGAGAAACTTTAAAAATTTGATAAACAGTTGCAGTGGCGTACCGTGCAAGTCCTAGATGGGACAAAAAAACATAGTTGTACATTTTTTGCTGCTGTTAATACAAAAATACTTTTTTTAATAATTTTTAATACAAACAAAAGTAGAAAATGTTTAACCTTTAAAACAAAAAAAGAATCAGTCAAATCCATTAATTAGTTTTTGAAATATTTGAATTTAAAAAATGGAAATTTTTTAGGAGTCCAAAATTTAACGTCCGGCAGTGTATTTACAAATAGTTTCAAGTATGTAGGTATTTTAAATTTTAAAATTTAACATATTACCTATGTTACAACTTTTTAACATGTAATATTAATCATAGCAATTTATTTTGTTGGCACTAGGCAACACGGTTTCTTGCCCTGATTGAAATCATATGTTTTTTTTAACTAATTTTGGATCGCTGAGACCGAATCTGGCTTCAGAATGTTTCTATTACCTCAAGTTTATGAGAAAAATGAGGTAAAAGTGGTAAAACATAATTATTTTAGCCCTCTGTTGTTCTAAAAGCATTGGAGATAAAAGTATTTTGAGGGCAAATTTGTATTGGGCGACTCAATATTAGTTAAAAAACAACTTAAATAATAAAAACTTTAAATTCCGAGGTAAAAAAATTAGGGAATGAAAATATCTTTAAGAAATGGATCCTGTGACACAACTAAGTAGTGGTGGGGGTGAGAAGATCATCCCTCTAAGGGAACAAGCTAAGCGTCACGTACTCATACTAAAAAACGTAAATTGTTTGAGTGCATTTTTCGTGTTACAAAATTACGAGACCGCAGGTCGAGGAATTTTGACGAAAAATGCACTAAAACAATTTCCTTAAGCAAAATGTTTTTTTTATAAACAGTAAAAAATTATGTATAATTCAACATGCACGAATGGTATTTTGAAAGACTATTTCACAAACAAAATAAGGAAGTATATAATTTTACCATGTTTAATGTTGTTTCATATTTAAATTAAAAATTTAAGAACTAAGCAACAATATTACTTTACAACTATAATTAAAATTTTAAATCTCAAATTTGCCGCGCTTTTAAAACCACGATGTTCACTTGTTCGAGAATGTTGGCAAGTCTAAACTTTGCTTGAGGGATATTTTATGCTTGAGATTATTCCAATAAAATAGTTGTTATCATATATTTTAGCATTCAAATAAAAATCATTGCTGTTTTTGTTTAAAAAGTTTAGTTTTCAACTGAAAAGAATATTATAATTATTATTATTATTATTATTATAAAGTTTGGCAACGCTGTACTGGTACCAGTGCAGTCATTTGATGTTTTAATTTCCGTCATTTAAAAGAAGTAAATTATTTACTTCTTTAGTGTAAATATATTTTTAATAAATAAGTGTTTAAATTAGTATTAAGTGGCCTGTTTTTAATACCAAGATTCAATTAAATAAATTAAATTTATGAATATCAGATATTTAAAGCTTTTAAGATGAAAAGTGCATAAAATATAATATATTGCCTGAGATTAATTAGAGTTTATACCTAGGATGTTTTGGTAATAAAATAAGCATTTATATTTCTTATCAATAAAAATAAATCAACTAAAGGTAAGCTTTACAAAAATATAACATTTAATAAGATGTCATTAACTGTCAGTTTCTTGTTTCCATAGTAACAAGTGATAATTGCACATGTGAAAAAATTATCAGATTCATTTTGATCTGATTGGTCAAGAAACTAAAAATGCAAGGTTTTAATTGGCCTATATATTGTTTGTGAAATAGTCTACGTATACTCGGCGCATGATCTGTCTGAGTAACAAATTGGATCAAGGAAGCTATGATTAGTGGTTTAAAAATGACTTTTAGTAATATTTTTGTAGCCCATTGTGCTTTTGATAATTTTTAACATTTAGGTTAAATTGACTGTCATTTTACGTCTTACAAATAATAACAAAATCTGTTTAAAAAGTAAAACTTTGTTCAAAATTATAATAAAAGTAAGTTTTTATTCATAAAGTGCTATTATAAACTTAAATTTAACATTACCTGAATAAAATTACGGACCAGTATTATTTTAACCAAAAAATTCTCTTCTATAGTGTTTACTTCAAAAATTTATAGAGCACTGCATTATATTATTTCATTTAAACAAAATGTTTATAGATTGATGCTTTAGTTTTCTTTTTATGCACTTTTCTTGTTATTAATTCTTGCTAAAGCAAATTATTTGGATTTTTTTATAAATGTCAAAATAATGTCTTGATTGACAATAAATTTTAAACAAGATGAAAACCTTACATAAGGAACTAAATATATTCTGCCAACCAAATAACAAGAAACAAATGACCATCAACTCAGATAGATAATGCGCGGAGTTTAATACGGTAATTACATATAGTGCGGAAAAGCACCTCGTAGAGATTGTCTAAATATACCGTTACTCGAGGTGCTTGGAGAATCTTGAAAAATAGATAAATAAATTCCCTCCTTTATGTTTTCTTTTTAAGATTTCCAAGCTTTCTATGCTCTGGAGAGGCTTTTGTTGGGTATTATCCTTTCTCAAAATATATTGCTTGCTTTCCTTACAGGAAGGATTACCGCTGAAATAGAATACAATACTTGAGTGTTGTCTTTAAGTTTTTAGCGTTTTATTAAAAGATTAATAACTCAGAATATTTTTTTTTTCAACTATCATAATATCGGTTTCAACCAATAAAAAACAAGACATTATCATAACGACGGGATATTTTCGTCTCGAATATATACCAGAAAATCGAATATATACCAGTTTTCTAGTTCTTTGATATAACAAGCTTGATAATGTAATATTATAACAAAATATCAACTAAAATGCAAAATTAAAGCAATTTTTATGTTTTATTAGTTTATTTTTATTCAATATTAATAAAATTTAACGAATTTAGATCTTTTTTATTCCAAAAATTAGAAATGTCAAACATGAATTTATTGTGTCAAAATAAATTAACATCAAATTAATTATTATTATTTATTTATTCAAATTACTTTTGAAGATTTAAATTGTTAAAAAATTGTTTCAAAAATAGTCCTGCAAATACGCCTCCAGATTCGGTATGAAAAATAAATATGAAATCTATAATCTATAATAACGCGAGAATCGGGGTATGAAGTGTATGAATTTTGGTACAATTTGCGTTACATAATACTTGAGATTTTGGAAACATTCTGGGAAACCCTGAAATAAAAAAATAGTTTTCTTTAGAATCTCAGGGAATAGGTATACTATTATTAACCTAAGTAGCTATATTTAGCTTTAGCTACGTAGCTAAGTGCCTATTCACAAGCTCACATAAGAACATAAAACATAACAATGCGATGATTGGCTTGATGGGCCCCCATGTATCTTGTAAGCCAATCACGGCATCGCTTTCTTATGTTTTATGTTCTTATGCAAGCTTCTGGATATGCCTTAAGGCCTATACAGAAGCTTGCATAAAAACATAAAACATAAGAATGCGATGCCGTGATTGGCTTACACGATAAATGGCGGCATATCAAGCCAATCACGCATCGCATTGTTATGTACTATGTTGTTTTGCGAGCCTGTGGATATGCCCTTAAAGTACTTCGTCACGCATAATGAATAAATTTATTTTAAGAAAAACATATCGATCTGTTTGCATTCAATTACGCCTAAACTAATAAAGTATTTTCTTTCAATAATTTTGATTATTCCAGGTATATTTAAATTCAATTAAATTAAAATATATTTTAAAATTTTATTCAACCCTTGTAAATACATATTACGTACACAGAAAAAAAGGATTCCAACAACCAAGGACACGTGTCTTTCGATATGTTCAAAGCCATATTCTCTTGTTTCAAGGCTAGCATTTCTTTCAACCAAAGTCAATGTCCTTGAATAAAGAGCAGGGGTTTTTGAATGAAGGTCAGCGCTTTTCATTCAGGGACATTAATGTCAATTGACTTTGGTTCAAAGAAATTCTAGCCTTGAAACAAGAGATTATGGCTTTAAAAATATCCAAAGATACGTTTCCTTGGTTCAAGAAATCCTTTTTAACCGACTTTCAAAAAAGGAGGAGGTTATCAATTCGACGTGTGACTTTGTTTTTTTGTATGTTTGTTCTCGCATAACTTTGGAACGGATGAACGGAATTTGATGAAACCTTTTGCTACATAAAGAGGACATTCCTGAGGTGGTCCCATTTTAATTTGACGCTCGGATAATGCCGGGTAAGCCGGATAATCAAGATAAATCTAATCGTTTTAACGCAATTTCACTTAAAACCGGTAAAAAATAATAAAATAAGTCGGTGCCAATTTCACAGCAAAAAATTTAACAACATAAGTATTTAATTTAGGGAGTGGTTAAATTGGCACCGGCTTATTTTTCATTTTTTACTTTTTAGGGAGAGAAGTCGGTTCATTTTTTTTGCGAAAAGTTTTTATTTTTGTGTAATATCGAAATTTCAGTATAAACTGTGGACTTTTTTCATTTTAAATTATTTAAAAGTAAATTTAATTCTCTACAAGATATTGTTAATTTTTGTGAAAAATATATGGGGGAGACGGTCGAAAATAGCAGGGAGGTCGGCAGTGTCTATTTAGTTATTTTAAATTATTTCATTTTCAAATTGATATATATATATATATATATATATATGTATATATATACACGTATAACTATCAATAGGAGGCCCGATACATAGCATAGGTGATTCGAAGCCCGGGTTTAGGGGCAAGGAAAAAAGATATATGTGTAACGCTAATACGAGTCCCTATTATATTTTCCGGTCATAGCAAGCCCAAATGCATATTTTTTTGATTTTTCACAGTTATTTGAAGCCCTGCGATGTTGCCAATATTTCCTACTTATAAATTCGATATAATAATTATTTAAGTTGTCTTTGTATGAAAGTTTAACGCTTGTTTTTTAATGATAAATGAATAATATTGTTATAAAAGTAGTTTTTATTTTTAATATTTAAAATGTTTAAAATGTAATGAAACTATTTTGTTTTTTATTAAAAAAGTGATGTTTTGGTCTGGTGTAAAAAAATATCAACATAATTTGGAATAAATAAGGTTAACGTTTATTTAGAAAAATGTTTCAAAGGGGGAAGCCACCATTAAATATTGTCCGATGGGGTTCAAATTTTAGGATGGGGTGCGGGAAGGTCTCTTAAGTCAGCATACAAAATTTCAGCCCGATCGGATAATTTAAAGTTCTCGTTTTTTACCATTCCGCAGAAAAAAATCGTTTCGCAGACGTAAACCAACCCTAAATATTTTCCGATGGGGTTAAAATTTTAAAATGGGGTGCAGGGAGGTCCCTAAAGTCGCTGTAAAAAATTTCAGCCCGATCGGATAATTCAAAGTACTCTTTTTTACCGTTCTGCAGGAAAAAATTATTTCACAGGCGTAAACCAACCCTAAAAATTTTCCGATAGAGTTGAAATTTTAGAATGGGGTGCAGGGAGGTCTATAAAGTCAGCATACAAAATTTCAGCCCTATCGGATAATTTAAAGTAATCGTTTTTCACCATTCCGCAGAAAAAAATCGTTTCGCAGGCGTAAACCAACCCTAAATATTTTTCGATCAGGTTATAATTTTGGGATGGGGTGCAGGAAGGTGCCTTAAGTCAGCATACAAAATTTCAGCCCGATAATTTAAAGTACTCTTTTTTTACCGTTCCGCTGAAAAAAATTGTTTCAAAGGGGGAAGTCACCCTTGAATATTGTTCGATGGGGTTGAAATTTTATGATGGGATGCAGAAAGGTCCCTTAAGTCAGCATAAAAAATTTTATACCGATCGGATAATTTCAAGTACTCGTTTTTTACTATTCCACAGAAAAAAAAGTTTCGGAGGCGTAAACCAACCCTAAATATTTTCCAATGGGGTTGAAATTTTAGGATGGGGTGCAGGAAAGTCCTTTAGGTCAGCATAAAAAATTTCAGCTCGATTGGAAAATTTAAAGTACTCGTTTTGTTTCATTCCGCAGATAAAAATCGTTTCGCAGGCGTAAACCAACCCTAAATATTTTCTGATCGGGTTATAATTTTAGGATCGGGTGCAAGAAGGTGCCTAAAGTCAGCGTACAAAATTTTAGACTGATCGGATAATTAAAAGTACTCTTTTTTTACCCTTCCGCAGGAAAAAATCATTTCACAGGCGTAAATCAACTTAAAATATTTTCCGATCGGGTTATAATTTTAGAATGGGGTGCAGGGTGGTACCTAAAGTCAGCATACAATATTTCAGCCCGATCTGATAATTTAAAGTACTCGTTTTTTTACCATTCCGCAGAAAAAAATCGTTTCGTAGGCGTAAACCAACCCTAAATATTTTCATATGGGGTTGAAATTTTAGAATGGGGTGCAGGGAGATCTCTAAAGTCACCACAAAAAATTTCAGCCCAATCGAATAATTTAAAGTTCTCTTTTTTTACCGTTCCGCTGAAAAAAAAAATGGTTCAAAGGGGGAAGCCACCGTTAAATATTGTCCGATGGGGTTAAAATTTTAGGATGGGGTGCAGGAAGGTCTGCAAAGTCAGCATACAAAATTTCAGCCCGATCGGATAATTTAAAGTACTCGTTTTTTACAATTCCGCAGAAAAAATCGTTTCGGAGGCGTAAACCAACCCTAAATATTTTCCGATGGGGTTAAAATTTTAAAATGGGGTGCAGGGAGGTCCCTAAAGTCGCCGTAAAAAATTTCAGCCCGATCGGATAATTTAAAGTTCTCGTTTTTTACCATTCCGCAGAAAAAAATCGTTTCGCAGGTGTAAACCAACCCTAAATATTTTCCGATGGGGTTGAAATTTTAGGATGGGGTGAAGGGAGGTCCCTAAAGTCACCACAAATTTTCAGCCCAATCGGATAATTGAAAGTTCTATTTTTTACCGTTCCGCTGAAAAAAAATGTTTCAAAGGGGGAAGCCAGCCTTAAATATTGTCCGATGGGGTTCAAATTTTAGGATGGGGTGCAGGAAGGTCTCTTGAGTCAGCATACAAAATTTCAGTCTGATCGGATAATTTAAAGTACTCGTTTTTTACCATTCCGCAGAAAACATCGTTTCGGAGGCGTAAACCAACCCTAAATATTTTCCGATCGGGTTATAATTTTAGAATGGGGTGCAGGGGGGTACTTGAAGTTAGCATAAAAAAATTCAGCCCGATCGGATAATTTAAAGTACTCGTTTTTTACCATTCCGCAGAAAAAAATCGTTTTGCAGGCGTAAACCAACCCTAAATATTTTCAGATGGGGTTGAAATTTTAGAATGGGTTGCAGGAAGATCCCTAAAGTCACCACAAAAAATTTCAGGCCAATCGGATAATTTAAAGTTCTCTGTTTTTACCGTTCCGCTGAAAAAAAATGTTTCAAAGGGGAAGCCACCCTTAAATATTTTCCGATGGGGTTTAAATTTTAGGATGGGGTGCAGGAAGGTCTCTTAAGTCAGCATAGAAAATTTCAGTCCGATCGGATAATTTAAAGTACTCGTTTTTTACCATTCCGCAGAAAACATCGTTTCGGAGGCGTAAACCAACCCTACATATTTTCCGATCGGGTTATAATTTTAGAATGGGGTGCAGGGTGGTACCTAAAGTCAGCATAAAAAATTTCAGCCCGATCGGATAATTTAAAGTACTCGTTTTTTACCATTCCGCAGAAAAAAATCGTTTTGCAGCAGTAAACCAACCCTTAATATTTTCAGATGGGGTTGAAATTTTAGAATGGGGTGCAGGAAGATTCCTAAAGTCACGACAAACAATTTCAGGCCAATCGGATAATTTTAAGTTCTCTTTTTTAACCGTTCCGCTGAAAAAAAAATGTTTCAAAGGGGAAGCCACCGTTAAAATTTTCCGATGGGGTTAAAATTTTAGGATGGGATGCAGGAAGGTCTGTAAAGTCAGCATACAAAATTTCAGCCCGATCGGATAATTTAAAGTACTCGTTTTTTACCATTCCGCAGAAAAAATCGTTTCGGAGGCGTAAACCAACCCTAAATATTTTCTGATGGGGTTGAAATTTTAGAATGGGGTGCAGAGAGGTCCCTAAAGTCGCCCTAAAAAATTTCAGCCCGATCGGATAATTTAAAGTTCTCGTTTTTTACCATTCCGCAGAAAAAAATCGTTTCGCAGGCGTAAACCAACCTTAAATATTTTCCGATGGGGTTGAAATTTTAGGATAGGGTGCAGGGAGGTCCCTAAAGTCACCACAAAAATTTTCAGCCCAATCGGATAATTGAAAGTTCTATTTTTTACCGTTCCGCTGAAAAAAAAAATGTTTCAAAGGGGGAAGCCACCCTTAAATATTGTCCGATGGGGTTCAAATTTTAGGAAGATCTCTTAAGTCAGCATACAAAATTTCAGTCCGATCTGATAATTTAAAGTACTCGTTTTTTACCATTCCGCAGAAAACATCGTTTCGGAGGCGTAAACCAACCCTAAATATTTTCCGATCGGGTTATGATTTTAGAATGGGGTGCAGGGTGGTACCTAAAGTCAGCATAAATAATTTCAGCCCGATCAGATAATTTAAAGTACTCGTTTTTTACCATTCCGCAAAAAAAAATCGTTTTGCAGGCGTAAACCAACCCTAAATATTTTCAGATGGGGTTGAAATTTTAGGATAGGGTGCAGGGAGGTCCCTAAAGTCACCACAAAAATTTTCAGCCCAATCGGATAATTGAAAGTTCTATTTTTTACCGTTCCGCTGAAAACAAATGTTTCAAAGGGGGAAGCCACCCTTAAATATTGTCCGATGGGGTTCAAATTTTAGGATGGGGTGCAGGAAGGTCTCTTAAGTCAGCATACAAAATTTCAGTCCGATCGGATAATTTAAAGTACTCGTTTTTTACCATTCCGCAGAAAACATCGTTTCGGAGGCGTAAACCAACCCTAAATATTTTCCGATCGGGTTATAATTTTAGAATGGGGTGCAGGGGGGTACTTAAAGTTAGCATAAAAAAATTCAGCCCGATCGGATAATTTAAAGTACTCGTTTTTTACCATTCCGCAGAAAAAAATCGTTTTGCAGGCATAAACCAACCCTAAATATTTTCAGATGGGGTTGAAATTTTAGAATGGGTTGCAGGAAGATCCCTAAAGTCACCACAAACAATTTCAGGCCAATCGGATAATTTAAAGTTCTCTGTTTTTACCGTTCCGCTGAAAAAAAATGTTTCAAAGGGGAAGCCACCCTTAAATATTTTCCGATGGGGTTTAAATTTTAGGATGGGGTGCAGGAAGGTCTCTTAAGTCAGCATAGAAAATTTAAAGTACTCGTTTTTTACCATTCCACAGAAAACATCGTTTCGGAGGCGTAAACCAACCCTAAATATTTTCCGATCGGGTTATAATTTTAGAATGGGGTGCAGGGTGGTACCTAAAGTCAGCATAAAAAATTTCAGCCCGATCGGATAATTTAAAGTACTCGTTTTTTACCATTCCGCAGAAAAAATCGTTTCGGAGGCGTAAACCAACCCTAAATATTTTCCGATGGGGTTGAAATTTTAGAATGGGGTGCAGGGAGGTCCTTAAAGTCGCTGTAAAAAATTTCAGCCCGATCGGATAATTTAAAGTACTCTTTTTTTACCGTTCCGCTGAAAAAAAATTGTTTTAAAGGGGGAAGCCACCCTTAAATATTGTTTGATGGGGTTGAAATTTCATGATGGGGTGCAGAAAGGTCCCTTAAGTCAGCGTACAAAATTTCAGCCCGATCGGATAATTTAAAGTACTCTTTTTTTACCGTTCCGCAGGAAAAGATCGTTATTTCCCACTGTGAATCCCACGAGAGTCCGTTAACGGAACTTGATAGACAGTTTTTTTCTTACAATAAAAACTCTTTGAAATATAGAAAATATTTAAAGTTATTTATTGAATTTAGGTATGTTACGTTAACTTACCTTGAGCTTTTAAAGCAAGCTCTAATATCTTCTTAGACCTATTCATTTCTTCTTTAACAAGCACATGACCACAAAAGATTTAGCGCCAATTAATACTACAGTGCTGAACAATTTAAGTTGAAGTAGTCAACAACGTTGCCAAATCTTAGGGACTCATATCATATGACAACTACATAAAAATACATGCAACATACAGTTCTACTGTGTCGCCATCTAGTTCAACTTCCGTGAACACAGGCGCGTATATTTTGATGGGTATTAGAATAATAGGAAGCCCTGGGCAATTTTTCAAGTCTTCTTCTTCTACTATATTTAAGGTCCAATAAAACGATATACACTATAAAAAATTCGAAGCCCAAAACCGGGCCTCGTATGTCGGTAGTGGGCTTCGTATCGCAGGTCGAACATGCAATTTCGGGCTCCCTATTGATGGAATATGAGTATATATATATATATATATATATATATATATATATATATATATATATATATATATATATATTCTTATGTATAGCATAGGCGCCGACGAAATCCCAGGGGACCCAAAATTTTTGAAGCAAAAAAAGAATTTTTTATTAAATGAAAAAAGACTTTTTCAATATTAACTATTTGTTGCTTTTATTGCCATGCATTTACGAAATTTAAAACAGAATTTCATTTTCTTCAACATTGTGTCAATTTATTTAAAAGATATTTGGGGAAAGACGGACGCACAATATAAAATCACAATGCCAGTTTACCCCTTATTTCAACCAACCTTGATATCCTCTACTTTTAAGTGTACATATTCCATATATACAATATATGTATTATAAACAACACGCACAACAAATAAAAAACAAACCAATCGATCTGCTTGGTTAAAATATAAACTAATACAACGTGTCCCTCCAGAATACGTACTATAGTATTATATAATTAATTATATAATTAATTGTATAATTAAAAAAATAAAACCACTTTTACCACTGGTAGGAAAAAAACACGTAAAAACAGCATATGCCGTTAAGACATCTTAACGATAGTTTGATTTAGTATTAATTTAGAAACTACGGGTGGACCCCTGTATATAGTGTTGCCGCCTAAGGCCTATCGTCTTGCTGTCGTCTCGTTATCGTTGGAAAGAACGATAGCGAGAGTTGAAAAAATATCCTATCGTTGTTACGATAACGAGAGGCCTCTCGCCCGTAACGAGACCGACGCGAGAGCGATAAGTATCGTACAATCAGAGACAGTCGAATGTTGAAGCCACCTAAAATTAGATAAAAATATTTGACACAAACGTCATTATTTAATTTTTGAATTTAATTATTTTTAAAATGCTAATATATTCTTTAATAGGCATTATGCATCATACATTAGCACATTATAAAAGGCTTTTATCTTTTAAAATCGTATCGCAGGCGGGAACCGCTTCAACATTGTCCTACTTTTATAGCAGATACAAAAATATAAATTCCTGGCAGATGCACTAAGTACCTAACTAGGCCTCTCGTTATCGTTTGTGCGAGACGATAATTTTTAAACTATCGCATCGTAGTTGCGATACGAGAGGTATTTATTGACGAAAACTATCGCTTTAGGCGGCAACACTACCTGTATAAACCCCTTTATAAACCGCTAAAGAATTCAGGTGTACAAATTGGAGGAAGTATTATTGGTAATCTCTAGAGTATCACATTTTTACAGTTCGGTACCTCAAAAACAAAAAACTAAACCCATATAGGATCACTTGGTTGTCTGTCACAGAAACTATATTACCTAGAAATATTATTTTTTTTGATTTTATTCCTGTTCTTCAAAAACTCAGAAATTAAATTTTAACATTTTTCTAGAGAGCCCTAGGCCTATATATAGTCATATAGGGCATATCGAGTAAAGTCTTATATAAAAGGTATTTCATTACCAACGAACTAATAGCTCTTCTCTCTAGAATACGCATACCGTTAATATAAAGTATCGCCAACATCTCGGTTTGTTTGTAAACAAATAGTAGGTATATTCAGGCCTGAACAATAACAGTTAACAGTAACTGTTATTGTTGTCTTTGTTAGAACAAAGCTGTGCGAGTAAAACAGACAAATGTATATGTTGGGTAAGTTTTTGTCAGTTTTTACAAATGAAATGCCTATTCTAGAGAAGAATTATTGGTTCGTTGTTCACTACACATCTCAAAAGTGTATATATATATTTTTTATTACAAAATTCTCAAAAAACCGCTGAGCGCGACCTCTAAATATTTTTTAAAAATCTGAAAAAAAATTGAGGGTTACTTTTTGATCTAAATAAACATTTATAGGGGGTGGGACCCTAAAAAACAATTTTTTAATTTTAACTGGGCACCCTAATGTATATACGCCTCAAATAAATTATAGATTTTATTAATCCCAGTAGAAATTTTCAGGATACTTAAGCGAATTGTTGCCTAATTAATTACTTTTTAGTTAAATTTAATGAAAAAAAAAAGTGAACCTAAAAATTTATATTGATAAAAAACATTAAAAAATAAAGAAAAAATATTTAAAGTAATAATTTAAAACCGTATTTAAAGTAAAATTTTAAAACTTACCAATATTTTCTACATTATTTTCTGTACTAAATTAGTTCGTAGTATTTTTTTTGTGGTTTTAGTTAAAATAATTGACGTGGTTTTTGGTCTTTTCAGTTTACAAAATTTTACAGTCTCTCTTTCAGAGCGCAACACCCGAAGTGTCCAGCTCGACTGAAAGGTGTAGGAGTTTCAGGACTGAAAGTAGGGTGTAATGCCCAAAGTTAAAAAACGCAGTATATATAATTAACTTAACCATATGGCATAGTCAATCCAACAATATAGTATAGTTATTTTAATCATATAATGTTTTACTATTATCATTTATATCCTACCATGCAGTTATATGGTTAAACCAAACTGTCGAAAAGTAGAATTAAACATTAGTTAACATAGTTAATTAAGGGCCACTTGCACCAATTTTATTTTGATCAAGGTTTAATTAATCTACGTTTAAAAAATAATCCCTGGTTAAATATGTTTGCATTGCACCAATGAAAGTTAAACAAAGTTTAGTTAAACCGAGCACACATCTCTAATTTTAGTGTTATTTGAATGTAGCTAACTTCACATTATTTTGACGTTTGACGTTTATATCATTTGGTTTATTATATTTTCAAAAAAAGCTGTTAGTTATTGACAGTAACTTATTGTGTTATGTGTTATTGTGTTCTGTAAGCTAAAAAGTAGCAATGGATATGCCTAAAGAAAAAGATGAAAACAAAAAAAAACGTTCGCCCAATTATGCTATAAATGATAAAGCTTTATTAATTAAAATTGTGGCACAATACAATAGTGTTAGCGAAAACAAAAAAACGGACGCAATTGGGATATTCCAGTTGTTCTTCAATACGTACAAGAATATTGGCCACTGTTTCTTTATATAACCTAAATTTTTGAAAAAATGTTAGATCATCCATACTTTTAAAATAGTTTTGTCGCTCATGATAGGTACGGAAAGCATCATCCAATATTTCCAATTACAACAAGTCTTCATCTAATAAATCGGCTTCTGCCATCATTGCAGGTAATTTCGTAAAATCAAAGGAAAACACTCACGGGTACGAAATGACAGATAAAACCCTAAAGTTAGGTTATGTTTTGATATAACCCAGGTTTAAGTGACATAAACCATCAAACTCGAACGATTACATTTATTCTGAGATTAAGACAAATAAACTTGGTTTAAAAAATGGTGCAACAGCGAAACGTCAATTAACTCTTAAACCATTAACTTAATCCGAGTTTAAGCTTAAATCATGTTTGGTGCAAGTGGCCCTAAAGTATATGGAATTGTTGGATTAAGTTAAATTTGAGGGAAACTTTCTGAGAAAGTTAAATGACTGAAAACCTCGAATTGTTCACTTACTGCCTTTCTTTCTAGATATGCAGTATGCTTGTAAAAGTCCTGAAATATGAATGGAACCTGTTACAGTAGGATTCATTCGGCTGCCGAATATCGGCAACCGTTTAAACAGTAGTGTAGTACGGTTTGACTATAGATAAGAATTGATAAGGCAAAACAAGTTATTAATTCCAAAGCAACGTACTAAAGGATATGTAAATGCTTAGTATTTTGTAGTATACCCTTTGGATAAGATCAGCAGCGGACTGGCCCAGGCCGCCAGGGTATGTATTCTCGGGCTCGAGAGAACGCATTCCCGGGAGAAAGGTAGTGTGGGTTGCATATTATTTCTCTCGAAACGCAAAACTACTTATTCTTGAACTTCACTTCGCACGAAAATTGAGGAACTTTACTTCTACTACTCGGGATCGTGAGAAGCGGTCGTTCACGGAAATTTTGACATATAAGTTAGTCGCGCGCATTCGAACATAACCCTATTTTTGCTTTGGTTTTGTGTTGTTAATTTGAATACCGTTTTGTTTTATAATAGTTAATCGTAATTAATAAAAGATTTTTTATATTTATAAATTATTATACATATTATGATAATAATAATATAACGATGGATGATTTGGAAATTGTGGGGGCTGTTGCCCTTTTGGGAGATTAATAAAATTTAGAAGGATTTTTTTTGCTGACTGCTAGTTGGCGCAGATCTTTTTCTGGTTTTATTTTCAGTAATTTCTTACTAATAATATATTATACTTCTATATATTAATTAAAAAAATATTTAAACCTCAGCACTTGTTTACAAAAAAAGTAAATTAATGACAGCTTGTCACAAGCTGCTTGTACACGCAAACTCGTACGCATAATCTGATTGGTTAAAATCCACTAAAATACTTGGCAACGCTGCAGAGATCCCATCACGCTCCCTGCTCTTCAAGAATAGCATTTTTTAACTTTGGGGAACTTTGATATGATGTGATCAGTTCCCTTCCTACGAAAATTGTTCACGTTCTCTCGAGCCCAAGAATAGATACCCAGGCCACACATGCGTCCAGGCTATTTTCGAATATCATAAAAACAATATTGTTTATTTATTTAGAAGTTACTCATCAATTGCAATGATATCTTTTGTGAGGTACCAATTTAGGTTAGTCTATTCTAAATAATCGAGTGAGACCAACGAACTAATAACTCTTCTCTCTGACAAAAACGTAGCCAACATATACATTTGTCTGTCTTACTCGCACAGCTTTGTTCTAACAGAGACAACAATAACAGTTACTGGTAATTGTTATTGTTCAGGCCTGAATATATCTTACAAAAAAACCGAGATGTTGGCGATACTTTATATTAACGGTATGCGTATTCTAGAGAGAAGAGTTGTTAGTTCGTTGAGTGAGACTCATGTAGAGATTTTTCGAGACGCGCTTTGTGAGTTTATTTATGGCTTATCTGCTGAAAATTGCAAAAGTTTTTCAAAAGCTCAGAAAAACTTGCCAGTATGGTGTATTAGTAGGCAGGGCGAGAGGCAGGGCAAGTACCGTTCAAAATTAAAAATTGTTTTTGTTTTTAAATAGTAATTTTAAATCGTAATCGCCGCAGAATAAAATAAATATATTAATAAAAAGTGTTCTATATAAATCGGATTATTACCGATGTTCGAGAAAGATAAGTTATTGATGTAAACTAACCTTTCACGAGAATACGCTGAATTATTAATAATTAAATATATTAAATTTAGTATTGATTCTTTATTTAAATTTTATTGATATATTTTACTTTGTTAATTTATTATTTTATTTATTAAATAATCACTTAATCTAAATTTTATTCTTTTTATTTATTTTAACCTAGTAAAAAAAAACGAATATAAATATTTCAGGGCTACGAACCTCCTCCGAAGTCAACTAGATCTTCATCCCTTATACATGTTCGTAGCAGCGCTACGCTATCTATTTCTCAATCATCGAGGGTTTCAACCCATAAGGTGGTCGTCTTTGTTTTACTGCCTTGCTAAGCTTAAAGGTCCTATCTGTATATGTTAAACCTATGTAGATAGGACATTTCAGCTTAGAACGGCAGTTTAGTATTTTAATAGAAAACTCAGTGAGGTCTTTATGTGACCTCGGGGTTTTACAATGATGCCAGCGGGAGTTGCAATAGAAGTTCCCGTGGTGTTACAATGGTGGCACCTGTGGTTCTATAAGGGTCGCAGGGGTGTTACAAAGTTTACTAGGGGCTCCTCGCTGGCAACTTATTATTATACGCCGAAGCGCCCCTGGTAGAAAAGTATATAAATCTAACTTAACATAACAATAGCTTGATTAGTCACATTTTTATGTTTAGTCTCAAACGTTATACAAAAACGTTATAAAATATATAAATCTAACCTTAAAAACTAACGTTTGACAAAAACGTTATAAAACACATAAATCTAACGTTAGTTTCCCAACTAAATTCTAACCTTTTTCTAACCTTATTCTAACTTTAAATATTTTTTAAATTTCCATTATTAATACTTAAGCTACAGCAGAAAATACTCATTTCTAGGTTTGATAATTATTTATTATTTCTATAATAAAAAAATATACCCCAAAAGTCAAAATTATAGTAAGTCTGGCAACGCTGTACTATAATTGAAAAAATATTTTAAGATTCTGAATGCATAAATAAATACTAATTAGCTAAATATAAAGTTTTTCTGAGAGGTAAACGTATTTATTGAAGTATAACAGGATATTACACGAAAAATATTTAGGGTCACCTAAAAAGATGGCTATTTTATAAATAAATGTAACGAAATTATGTTTAAAAATATTATGATTGTTAAAATACATTAAGATTTATTTATATGAATAAATTTATCTCCAGCTGCCATTTTATGATGCAGGTAGAAATTTCCTAGTTGGCCACGCCCCTCCGAAAGTTAGAAATTAAACGTACTTATAACGTATTTTAACTTAAAAATCTAACGTTACATTAACGTTTGTAACTAACGTTTGCTTCTAACGTTAAAAAGCGGGGCATTTGCACATATTTTATAACGTACTTTATACAGTTTTCTAACATTAGAAAAACGTTATTCTAACGTTAAATTTCTACTAGGGGCTAGAATAGTAAATAGTTTCGAATTTCCCAAAATCGCAAAAAAAACGTGCTAGACAGAAAATTCTTGGATGCAAATGTGTTTCATGAAAAAATAAGAAACTTGTCCCTCGGTACGTCCGCTTTATGTCACGTTGTTTTATGGACACGATAACTCAAGAACGAATTATCCGATCGACTCGAAATTTTTAGGAAATAACAAGTTCTATAAGGGGAAGATCCCTATTTTTTTTAAATGTATCCTCAAAAAAAAAAGTTATTGGAGGTTAAACTTAAAAAATAAAAAACTATCTTAATTTTTTTATTTATTTTTTTTTTTAAATAAAAAAATGTTGAACGCAATTTTTTTTTAAATGTTGAAAATTTTAAATTAATTTTCGTTTTTTGAAAAACAATTTTTTTTTATTAAAAAATAAAAAAAATAAACATTTGCGTACAAATATTCCTAGATCTAAGTGTTGTCTACAAATGAGAATACCCTTAAGGGTATAACTAAATCTATAGCTATAATTTAGCTATAATTATAGCCAATAAATCTGCGAAAAGAATAAGACCATCTGTCAATCAACCCCTAATAAAGCGACAGCACGTGCCCGTCAAAAGGACACTTGTGCTGGGACGTCACGACGGGGGACGCCCAATCGAAGACGCCGCGGCGCATGCGTCCGCACTGCGAAATCGATAAGGTCGCAATTATTTTCCCGTACAGATAGATATAAGGGTGGTAGTGGAACTGTTTTGTTGTGTTTTTGTAAAAGAAAAGGTAAAACAAGTTTTTGCTTAATGTTGTAAATATTAGAATTTCATAAGAAATTGAATTTTTGAGGAAATAAGTCAATATACGGTAACGGTTCCATATATCGGACACTTCAGAGCAATTTCGGACTTTGATGGTGTGTTAAAATTACATATAAACCTTAATAACTATTTAATGTATATTTCTAGTTTTCAAATTTATTCATTTATCAAAAAAAGTTATTAAATATATATTAATTTTTGATAGTTTTTTAATATTAAGTAAAATACGAAAAAACCACGAATGTCCCAAATATCGGACACACGGAAAGAAATTAGTGGGCTCTGCGCTATACATTATAAGATATTTGGTAACAGTGGCAAATTATAGTGATTTAAGCTATAGATTATAAGGGACACAATAACTAATAATGTTAAAAATAAATTGGAAACGATTATATATATTACAGACACGATTATATTTATTACAGGCACTATTATAAATTTACAGAAATTTTATTATATTATAAAAATTATTAGCACGGACGATAATTAAATCTATTTAAGCTATAAATGCCATACTATTTGTTATATTTTATTATTCACTAAACAATTAAAGTATTTCATATAAATTTTTACACTGACTACCATAATTGTAAGAGAAAGCCTTGTATTTATATAATAAGCGATTATAATTTGCTTGGTATGTGTGTTATAGCGCTCCTAGCTATAATTTTTTTTTTCCGTGCACAGTGTCCTAAATATCGGACTAGTTGTGTGCCAATGGAGCTCTCTACAACTAGAATTATGAAACAAAAGACGTCTACCCTATCTCTATCTCATTTGTGCTACACTTTCCAGCCAACCAAATAAATACTGTATTTGTTTTTCATACAACAAATACAGTATTTATTTGGTTGACCGGAAAGTGTAGCAATGAGCGGCACGAACGAACATAGCTAATGTGAATCTGTGGAATAAGATAATTCTACTAAAACTTAGATGGCGCCAGTAATTTCTTTAATTAAAATAATATAGTTACACTTTTCGCCCGGCCAAGTAAATATTGTATTTGTTCAACAAATACAGAATTTGTTTGGTTGGGTGGAAGTGGGAGTGTATGTATGTCTTCTATCCTTTTTGGGTAGAACTTTTGTCCCTGTCTAATCAAATGGGAGAAATCTCCATTATCGGACTATGTATAATGAATAAAGTAAAAAAAAATATTAATAGGTATAATGCAAATGTATATATTTCTGATTATTTTTTATAAACTTACTTGCTGCAGGTTTTATGACAAAACATTATAAAATTTTATATTATTATTATTATAGAATACCTGATTATAATTAACTATATCTGACATCTACAAAAAACATTGCAATGTTGGCCAATATTGGCGATATACTCAATCAAATAATCATCCAGATAATATTGAAAGTCCATGGACTTTGCATTAATTTATGGTGTCCGATATTTAGGTCTTACAAAATTATAGGATAGACCCAAATATCGGACAGTTATTAAAAATGCCTAATAAACGGCTAGTCCGATAAATGGGTAGAAAAAGCTTTATACTCTTTAAAACCATTGTATACAACATTTGTTTTAAAAAAATATTTCCTTTTTTTATATTGGAAGTTAAAAATACATCTACAATGTACTATACACGGTGTATTTGAAATAGGGTCGGAAATTTTAACAGGTGATTCTACATGATAAAATATGACAAAAAGTTCCTATAAACATATGTCTAAAAATGCGTCATAAGGGAGCTACGCCCCTTTGAAATTGGCTAAAAAAATCGGTTTTTATTTAATAACTCAGGAACCCTTTGAGATATATTTTGCACGTGAATTAATCCTAATAAGGTTCATCTTTGTATGTCATTTTCACGTACTTATTTAAACCAGGGGTGTGCGAAACGGGGGGGCCTTATCAGTTTTTTGTCCCAAACTTTTTTCTGTGTAACTTTTTTGCAATTTTATTTTTGAAATATGATTCCTCAGGTCAAAATACATAAAAAAGGTACTCTTGTTGTAATACTGTAGGATTAACCATTTTCGAGAAAACTTCATTTGAACGTGAAATTTCACGGTTCGAGGCCGAAAAATTAAATACTAAAATGTCGAAAACCAAAATTTTAATGATGCAATGTTATTCTACATCAAAAACTAGGAAAAAAAGTTTCCATACATGTAGGTCGAAAAAACGCTTTTAAAGCTACCATAGCCCTTTAAAAATGGTGCATATTTAGGAGACCATAACTCCATTAGGATTGATTTTTGGAAGTACCTGTATATGAGGTTTTTTTCTTAGTTTTTAATGTACATTCGCCCTGCATCATTAAAATTTTGGTTTTAAACATTTTAGTATTTAATTTTTCGTCCTCGAACCGTGGAATTTCACCTTCAAATGAATTTTTCTCGAAAACGGTTAATCCTACAGTATTACAACAAGAGTACCTTTTTTATGTATTTTAATCTGAGGAATCATATTTCAAAAATAAAATTGCAAAAAAGTTACACAGAAAAAAGTTTAGGACAAAAAACTGATAAGTCCCCCCCTTTTCGCACACCCCTGGTTGAAATAAGTACATTAAAATAACACATAAAAACGGGCCTTGGTAGGATTAGTTGACGTGCAAAACCTCGTTGATATATCTCAAAGGGTTCCTGAGTTATTAAATAAAAACCGATTTTTTTAGCCACTTTCAAAGGGGCGTAGCTAGCTTATGACGCATTTTTAGACATATGTTTATAGGAACTTTTTGTCATATTTTATGATATAGAATCATCTGTTAAAATTTCCGACCCTATTTCAAATACACCGTGTATATCGGACGGCCGTCCGATATATAGAACTGTATTTATTTTATCGTCCTATTTATCGGACAGCATATTAATATAAAAATATCTTAAAAATAACATCAAAAATGGTTTAAATTGGTATAAAACTACAATATTATGAATTAGAAAGAGTTTGATGGACATTTTAACAATAACTAATATTAAAAAAATCACTTTTCAGTTAAACGTTGGCTTACTTACTTTGCTTAGAAAAAGGCTATATATTTCGTGGCTGCTGACACATGACTGTTTATTAGTTATTAGGGCTTAAAAAATACGATATAAGTGACAAATGATACAACGCTATGATTCAAATATGTTCATAATTTCAAATAAAAAATATTTGTTTGATTTTATTACTTAAATATCTTGTTTTTTGTTTAAACGTGAAAAATTTTCCGATATTTGGGACATTTACCTTAGTCCTTAGTCTACAAAATGTACAAAAAATTGCTATATTTAGTTGTAGTCCAGTCAAACAATAAATGTAAATTGCAATAAATGTACACGGGCTGATATTTTAAAGGGTAGTAGTGGATGGTAACAGAACACTCCTGTTAGTTTTGCACCGGGTGATTTGCGTAACGGGTGTCCGCTACCTTGAATTTTAGGGGTAGTTGCTTAATATGCATCTTACGATAAAAATGCATAGGAACAATTTTGTTAAGGAGAAAATTTCCAACAATTTTTGTTTGGATCATTTTTTTAATATATTAATAAAAATCGAGTTAATTCAAAAGGAGCCATGTTGGAGGTTAAATTGTTTTATCCAATACATACAGATAATGAGACAATTATCACCTTTATTTTAAATAGATAAACTCAATAATAACCCCAGCATGGCTTTTACTTTATTGAGTGAATAATTATTTATTTTACCCACTCAACTCACTTGTCAAATTATTTTCTTGTAAATGTCATTAAAATTTTTAATAAAAATATGAATTCCCAAGCTATTTATTGGATAAAACCTTGTATGGCACTCATGGGTAAACCGATATTGCCCTCTCGAAAATTAACCTGCTTGGCTGACGCCTCGCAGGTTAATTTTCTCATGGGCAATATCTTAATTTACCCACTAGTACCATAAAAAACTATTTTTTCCATTTTTCAGCCAAATTATTCATCGGACCATAAGCAAACTTGTAGCTCTTGAAATTCTCTATAACTTTTATACAGTGCGTGCATTAAGTCTGGAATCACCCGATTAACTTTTTAGTTACAAGTAAAACACAAAAACCCTCGGATAGGTCGATTTTTATTTTTTATTTTGCAAATTATGGTGTAATAAAAGTTATTAAAATTTGCACCCCCTTGCACCCTCACCCCCCAACTTTTTTTTTTCAAATAGCAACCTACCCCTTGTGACACTTCGTTGGAAAGGTAATTTAATAAGCTTTCCAACGGTGTATAATAAAGCCTAATTTGGTAAAGGGCTAATGATAAAATGCACAATTTAGTTTATTATAAAGACATGTAAAGTATAACTTTAGTTCACTATAAATGTTCAAATTGATGTCCTTCAGCTCTTTGACAGTGGACAGTAAAAAAACGGGATTAAAATCGATTAAATAGTAAACATAAAATTGGTCAATAAAAAGAAAAAAAATTGCATTTTTCAACAGGGTATAAAATATTACAATAAGTTTAAAACGACCTTATTTAGATTCTCAGGAAGGTGCCAAGTAGGAAATAGGGCAACAATTACCATATTATGCGTAATATTTCACACAAACAATGTTTAAATAAAACATGCGTTTTTTCATAGACCCTTTAACAAATTAGGCTTTATCATACACTGTTGGAAAGCTTATTAAATTACCTTTCCAATGATGTATCACAAGGGGTAGGTTGCTATTTGAAAAAAAAAAGTTGGGGGGTGAGGGTGCAAGGGGGTGCCAATTTTGATAACTTTTTTTAGACCAAAATTTGCAGAATTAAAAATATAAATCGACCTTTCTGAGGATTTTTGTATTTTACTTGTAACTAAAAAGTTATTCGGGTGATTCCAGACTTAATGCACGCACTGTATACATTTCTCCTTACTTTTGATAAAAATAAGAATTTCACCAATGAAATTTCAGAATTATTTGAAACATTTTATTTTATTGGTTAAATTCTTAATGATTGGGTAAATCAACCTTAAGAGAAAATTACCGTTTTGTTGGCAGCGTTCAGGGACGGTCCGAGGTTTTTGTCGTGGGGGGTGTGAAGGTAAAATTTTCCGACTGAAAATATTTTGACTGCTAAAAAAAGCTCCTCGTTGCGAAAAAATTTGATGACTAAAAAAAAATTTATATAAAACATTTTACTATTCCTTAAAACGACTTTTGTTTGATTAACGCACCGTGGCATTGATTAATCTGCCCCCTATCGACAGCGTGCAATAGGTTCTTGAAACCAATAACTGCTTCCTTTTTTGGACTGTCGATAGGTTTATCCAGTCTCTGCTTTTAGCACAGTAGATGTCGCTAGCTGTTTTTGCTTTTCCTTACAACGATTTTTAAACTCTATATAGAGATATATGGAAAGGATTTGATTTTCGTAGTTGTCCCTACTACCGATATGTGGCTCTGAAGAGTGCTAAAAAGCACGAAATCGATCAGTCACTTCGGAGGGACGACTGCGTTAATCAAACAAAAGTCGTTTTAAGGAATAGTAAAATGTTTTATATAGATTTTTTAAATTTGTAAATATCAAACAATTTAATTTAGTTTAAAAAAATTGCGGACTGACCTAAAAAAAAGTCATCACCCTACAAAAAAAATTGCAGACTGACCTACGATTTTGCCGACTCGGTCGTTTCATGGGGGATACGTCCCTGGCAGCGTTATTAAAGATTTTTTCTATTTTGCGACTCTTATAAGCTCATAATCACACGCATTTTGCGTGTTCTTATAGGCCCATAAGAGGTCTGTACTTTTTGTTCTTTTGGGTTGGCTACAGACCTGGCCTATCGCTTGACGTTTTCCGTGCAAATGTCAATGTCGCTTTAAAGTTGAATTTTCTACAAAATTTGTGTTTAGGTTATTTTTACCATGTTAAAATTGTGGCTTGGTTAATTGCAGTAAAAAAGAGAAGAGATGACTATAAAATATATCAAAATATCATTTGTTCTTAGAATTTTAAACATGGTGTAAACTGTAATGCCAATCCAAAACAAAAATCCCTAAATCAGCTATCAATTTAAATGTAAGTTTTTTTAAATTTTAGAGCAAAATAGAAAAAATTGTATAAAGCACTTGTTTCATAACTCGTTTTTAGCGCACTAGTACTTTAGAAAACTCGCCGCAAGCGGCTTGTTTTCTAAACTTGTGCGCTAAAAACGTATGTTATGAAACTAGTACTTTAATATACTATAAATTAAAGTCTTATAAATATTTCTCTGACTTAAATTTTATACTTTGCAACTATTATTTTACTGCTACCAAAAAGAAACTTGACATAAATTTGGAATATAGAACAGTGATAATTTTGTTTTGTTTTAGATTATTGAAACTTAAAAATAGTAAATAAAGTGATAAAAACAAAATTCTGCTGCCTAGAAAAGAATAGGGACCCTATATATAATGACATTAAACTTCACACAAAGGGTTGAGACACGCTTTGATTTTGAGGTTAAAATGGCAACCAAGCACTAGTATTGTTAAACAATGAAAGACAATGGTTTTATCCAAAGTGCTTTGGTGCCAAATCTAAATCTAGTAATAATTATGTTTAAATTTAATATAATTCTGTCAGATACAAAATCTGAGGTTATAGTTAAATGTCAACCCGAACAGAGGCGTCGATATTAATTAATATAATAATATTGTCATATCTAAGTGTCAGTGTCAAACTGAATATTTGGTCATCAAATTTATTTATTTACGAAATTATGGTTTATAGTTTTATTATTGTACTTTTTTAAAGTGCCTACGAAAATACCTGTACAATTTAAATCAAGATTTACTTATGGAATATACTGACGACCGTCAGTGTTCGAATAATCTCGGAATTTTCCCTAAATAGTTGAAATTACTTTTATTTGGAACTGAATTAATTTTGAAGAAAAGAATAATATAAATAAATAAGAGGAATGTAAAAAATTCAGGCATGTACCGAAGAATATGATCAACTAGTAGTTTTACTTTAGCAAACTAAAAATATTTAAAAAAAATAATTTTATAGGTATTCCTTTAATGATAACTGCAGGTTTTTCATTATTGTTTTCTATGATAATTATAATAAAAATATACATTAAAACTTTGATTAGAACGTGTTTATTTTAGGCTTGCACTAGGCATGTTTATGTATTTTTTTTATTATAATCCAAAAAATATATTTTTTATTATTTAGTAATAAAATATGTTGAAGATTTTCATATATTAAAGTGTGTGCATACATAACAAATTTATATTTTTATAAGTTTTATACTTCGACGTTTTAAATCATAAATTCACGGCAATTCGGAAGATACATGCTTCTTTTCCATTCATTTAATAATGCATTGCATTTGGGGAATGGAAATAATATATATCCTGCATGGATAGAATTACGACAGTTTACCACTGAACATTGTCGTGACATTTTTTCAAAAAACACGTCTATGGATATTTTGACAAGTAATGTCACTTCTACTATACCAATAGTGCCAATTCGCAAAAAAAACATAACCCTGCAGAAATTACTAAATTGGTGTCTCAACCCTTTGTGTGAAGTTAAATGTCACTTTATTTAGGGTCCCTAGAAAAGAATACTTTCTTCCGAGGAAATCTTGGAGGTAATCTCTTTTTTTATGTAATTTTCCAGGTTACTAGAAGTAATCTTGAAGGAAATCTCAAAGAAATCTTAAGGGATAAAATTCAAGTTTAATTTTTTTTTCATCGGATTACCCCTTGGTTTTCCCTATTATTTTTTGTTCATTCGTTTTTAATTTTTCCCTTTAAAAGAAAAACAGTTAAAAAAAAATCTTTTCCAAAAAAATAAAAAGAAAAAATTGTAAAAAATATACTATATACCAATGCAGGACGTTTCTGGGAGAAAGTAATATACAGTGCGTGTATAAAGTTTGCCCCCTTTAACTTTTTTTGAACGACTTTTTAACTTAAAACGCAAGTGACATACACCCTGCCTTTATTGTGACCCCTAAGAATTATATACAGGGTGTTTTAGAAAGGGTCCGAAATTTTACGGGGTGATTCTACATCATAAAATATGACAAAAAGGTCCTATAAACTTATGTCTAAAAATGCGTCGTAAGGTTATTTTATTTGCGTGTTCCATATTTCAAGTTGAAATATTAAGCCGTTCAAAAGGTAAGGGTGGCGGTATTTTGAAACACACTGAATATCGATAGCTAGGCAATAATAGGTCGTACCACATATTAACAAACAGCATTTTGATATTTCTGATTTTTTTTGCGATAAACAGAGGCTCCTCAACGTTACATAAATTTAATTTTATTTATTTATTTATATTTGACATGCTCAATTAAAGTTTGGTTAGATTCAGTTGACAGTTTTAGCATTATTTGTCTTAGTCAAAGTATGAATTTACACTTAAAAAAATAAATGTTGGTAATAAAATTCTAAAAATATATCCTAATAATTAAAATAAATGTATCAAAATTGTAATGTACCTATAATATGTAATGCTTAGTATATAATGTATAAGTTAGGCCTTGTCACCAGTTTTATAACTGTATTCACGGTTCACCTGGGCGATTTTAAATAAAAATTTCGTGGACCCCTACATTTTTTGGACTAAAACATACCTGATGACATAGGAAATCAATTTCCATTTGAAAGAAAATCGTAAAAGATACACTTTTTTAGAAAGATAAAAAAACGTTTTTTTCAGTAATAGGGTGTGTCAAAAAATTCCGATTTGCGATATCGAAAACGCTCTCTGGCTTAAAAGTTGCTCCTTAGTAAAAAACCGTGGTCACTCAAAAGTGAGCCAAATCGATTAATGTTTAGAGGTAGTTCAAAGCACTCAAACTTTGAAAAATATCGGTACCTGTTTTTCGGATAAAAAGTGATTTTATATAAAATTAAGGAAATTTTGGAGGGTTTCTTTGGTAATATTTAGAAACAATACTAATTGTGAGAAAACTAAAAAAATTATATTCCCCCTTCCCTTAAGCTAGAACATAAAAAAATCGCCAATTATTTGAAGATTTTGCGAAAATTTATTGAAAATGGGCATATTTAAAAGGACATAACTTCCTTAGGAATGATTTTTTGACCAAGGTGCATATAAACTTTTTCTGTTTTTAATGTTAAATAACCACTCATTACTAAAATATTTGTTTTTTGCTTTATATTTTTTAATTTTGTTATTTTTGGATCTTCATGCGTAAAAATTTACTTTTAAATGCATTTATCTTCAAAACGGTTAAACCTGCGATGTTAAACCACAGAAACTTTTTTGTGTATTTTTACATAAAAAAGTATTACAACCAAAAAATCAAAAAAAAAAGTACACCGAAAAAAGTTTTAGGCAAAAAACAGAAAATCCACCCGGTTTATAATCGAAATTAATTGTTTTTACTCAACTTGAGAAAAAAAATTATGTTTTCTGTATAGCCATGTAGGTTAACATGTATATATGCTTATATACTAATATATAATTTTGCAGATTTTTTATTTAAAACTATTTTTTATGCACTTTTAAAAACTTGCAAAAATTACATTTTCGCGAAATCTTTAAATAATTGGCGATTTTTTCATGTTCTAA
The DNA here is from genome assembly GCA_958510825.1 of Brachypterus glaber. NCBI lineage: Eukaryota > Metazoa > Arthropoda > Insecta > Coleoptera > Kateretidae > Brachypterus > Brachypterus glaber. Next base: position 8,710,104 of record OY294046.1, read on the forward strand.
CTTAAGGGGAGGGGGGGATATAATTGTTTTAGTTCTTACATTTAGTTTTGTTTCTAAATATTACCAAAAAAAACCCTCCAAAATTTCCTCAATTTTTATCGGTATCAGTTTTTATCCGAAAAACAGGTACCGATTTTTTTTTAAGTTTGAGTGCTTTGAGCTACCTCTAAACATTTATCGATTTGGCTCATTTTTGAGTGGCCACTGTTTTTTACTTAGGAGCAACTCTTAAGCCAGATAGCTTTATTACTCAAAAAAACGTTTTTTTATCTGTCTAAAAAAGTGTATCTTTTACGATTTTCTTTCAAAGGGGAATTGATTTCTGATGTCATCAGTTATGTTTTAGTCCGAAAAATGTAGGGGTCCACGAATTTTTTATTTAAAATCGCCCAGGTGAACCGTGTATTTATACTCCGTCCAGTTATGCAAGATAGTAAGGGACGCGGCCCGTTTTACACCACAGAGCGCATAAATAGCATAATTATGCATAAATCGTAGTGTATCAAAAATTTAACAGATGTCGGTACTGTTTTCCTGGAAATAGCCTATCCAAAGACTCGCATAACAAGCATAGTACATAAGAATGCGATGCCAGGATTGGCTTGATGTGTCGTCATGTATCTTGTAATGGTTGTTATGCGAGCCTCTGACTAGGCCTTAAGTTGCAATTGTAACCTCTAAAATTTAACGTTTTCCTTGTGTTCGATATAATTTACGTTTGTACAATATGTAGAATATGCTAATTTAGTGTGAGTGTATAAAGAATAAACCAAAAAATACCTTTTTCAATACCATACAAAATAACATTGAGTATAACCATTTTTTTATGTAACTTTCTCTTCTTTTATTAGCTTTAACGACCGTCAATCATTATCATAAACAAAAAATGCCACAATATTTTATATGTTAAAAGGTACGTTCCAAACCAATGATGTAGCTTAAAAATCTCGGGAATTTTAAACTACTATCTTGCATAATTGGACGGACTATAGTATTTTTTGGGCAGAATATTTAAAGTTTACGAGGAAAATGCAATACAATGTATATTATTCAATGTGAAGAGTATACTATGGAATGCGAAGCGAGCATATCTGCATGGCTTCTTTAATCAAGTAAAACTGTAATCTGTACCTACTTTCGCATTAAATAGAGTCGTTTAAATATCAATTGAACTAATTACGATTTTATTGTAACAATTAAAACGATTGCTGTACAAGGGGCTGTCCATATATTACTTAACGCAATTTTTCAAAAAATTGACCCCCCCCCCTCCCCTGTGTAAGAAACTGTCACATTTACCAACACCCCCCCTCCTGTGTAACGCGTAACAATATAAAATTTTTGTTTCGCAATAAATTTAACTGTATTCTCACTATTGATTCGTTTTTCTCGACAAAACAAACATGAACCGAAAATATAGTATAACAACCTTAAAAAAAATTTACACGAAAAAATCACTCAAACTTAAAAAAAATATTCATAATCAATATCACACAGGGAAAAAATACTAGGTACCTCTTTTTACACTGAGTGTCACGTATAACACGTATATTGTTTATGCACAGGTACACAAAATAGTACACACATTGGTGTTCTGTGAGTACACATTCCGCGTGAAAATGTATCATCGCCGATGATTCATCGGCAAGATCACGCAAGAACAAGGCTGTAAGATTTTTTTTTAATATTAATGTCAACAGTTTTTTACTGATTACAATATTATTTAAATATGCCTAGTTTCGTCAATTTTTGTGTGAAAAAGGGAATTATGGGCCACTAAATTTATGTTGAAATAAAAATACATCTGCCAAGCTTAGGAAATAAACATTAAATTTATTAAATTCCGTTACGTAACGTTTACCTAGACCCCCCCCTCCCCCCTGTCACAAACTGTAACAATTTCTCTGAACCCCCCCCCCTGATAGCACAAAAGCCTTCTAAGAAGATTCTTAAAATAAATAGCCGGAAGCATGTTTCTTAGAAGCATATATATTTTGCTCAGGATATTCTAAGAACGATTAAAGAAATGCAAAGGATACCCTTTTAATCGTGCTGGTAGTTCCTAAGAAGCTTCTTATAAGCCTCTGTATTAAATAAGAACGTTTTAAGAAGCATGTTAAGAATGTTCTTAGAAATAGGTACATGTACTTTTAAGAATATTCTTAGCATGCTTCTTAAAATATTCTTATTTGATGCATTTAAGTAATAATATTGAATATTGCGCATGCGCAAACAAAGTTTCAGATTTCTACATTAATGTAGTTTTTCTCTTTCTTTCAAATATATTTTATGATACTCGATCCTTTTCATGGAGTTATATCATAAATTTGGACATGTCGAAAATTTTTACGTCTTTGTAATAAACCTAATAATTAAAGTATTTAAAAATCCTTAGATATAGCATCCATCTGGTAAGATTCATATGCGATATGCAGTTTTACTGTGAAAGCAAACTTTCTACCAGACATAAAATTCATGCGCCACACAAAAATCCAATGTTTAGAAAAAGAAATAGCAAATAATTATCATTTCAAAATATAATAATTTTAATTTTTTGTCTAAAACTATATAAAAATCACTTTATCTCTAAAAATATATCCATTTCTACTACTTAAGGGTAAAACTTGTGTTATTAACAGTAATTTTAAGAATATTTGTATTTCTAACCTAATAAAATTAAAATAATATAGACGCCATATTAGTATTCTAAAAACATTCCCATTAGAATATTTTAAGAATATGTATTTGGGAATATTCTTAGCAAAATACTCTAATCATCCTTAGCATGTGCACTACAGCATTATTCTAAAAATATTCCCATTAGAATATTTTAAGAATATGTTTTGGGAATATCCTTAGCAAAATACTCTAATCATGCTAAGAATGTTTAGAGTAGAAGCACTTATGCTACTACAGCACTGCACCTTTTAAGAACATGCTTAGCATGTTTACAGCATTATGCTAAGAACCTTTTCAAGGGAACGATTAAAAAACCTTCTTAGGATGAAGTGTGTTATCAGGGCCCCATAGGCGCGTTACGTAATATATGGACAGCCCCTTAGGGCTCGTATCTTAATTAAGAAATCTTGTAGATTAAACTCTTCCAGCTTCTGTGAAGAGTAGTACCCTAATTTTAATCATTTTAATTAGTTTCATTAAAAGATAGTCTATTTTAAAAATTTGTTAATATATTCAAGGATTGTCGGTACTATATCGTAGTACTCGGGTTCTAATTTTAGATTTTTTCTTAAATTGGTTGATAGCTGTGAGAAATTCATACTATAGTATGTATATATACATACAGACAGTTCCAGGCAGCGGTGTACAAGAAGGATAAGGTGTTAAAATTAGTACAGTTTGTTTAATATTTACAAAAAATGGTATTTGGGGGTTTTGAGCTGAAAACAAATTAAATATTTTAAAAATTCTGTCTCCTCCCTTAGAATCACCCCTACTTACCTACTTATATTTTTTCAATTAAAGTGATAATTACATTTTTTTATTAACCTGATAAGTTATTAATATTATCAGTGATAACATTTGGTACATTGGGGTTTTGCAAGTCGCTTAAGACGAACTCAATATTTTACAAAATCTATGTGCCTCGCGCAATGAATTTCACGTAACGCAATTTCATGCGCGAATTTCTGGTACACCGTTGTCTGGACCTGTCTGTATAGTAAGAATTACTATAGACTATAGTTTATAGCTATATATTAGTAGGGTGTAGTGAAAAAGGTACTTTTTCGAAATCAAAACCGCTTGGGTCCGAAAAATGTTGAACATCTTGTGAGGGCACAAGATGTTTAAAGCACTTAATTAATAAGATCCTTAAAGATGTTGAGCCAGGACGCTCATTTTTTGTAAATGGAGGTATTTTGATTTAAAAAAGTACCTTTGTCACTACACCCTAGTCTATACCCAGTCAACACAAATACATGGCAGGAACATAACAGGTACATAACCACTGTTCTATGTGATGTTGCAGACATGTAATTTTTATAGTCCATGTATAGTCCTTGGACTTTAACAATTCCGCCTCAAGTTATGTATCAGCTACATAACATGCTACATATCAGATACATACTAGGTACATAACAATAAAAGTAGGCGTTTCCGAATTTTACTTGTTATGGAGTGCATCATAGATTTAGACATGGTGAACATTTTTACGTCTTTTTGATAAACCTAATAATTAAAGTATATAAATATCTTTATATGTAGCATCCATCAGGCAAAATTCTTATACGATGTGCATTTTTACTGTGAAAGCAAACTTTCTACCAGGCTTAAAAATCATGGGCCACATAAAAAGCCAATTTTTACAGAAAAAATAGCAAATAATCATTTTAAAAAAATATATATATTTTAATTTTTTGTCTAAAATTATCTAAAATCAGTTTAGTAAAAATACATGCGTTTCTACTACTTAAGGGTAAAACTTTTATTATTAACAACAATTTTAAGAATATTAGTGATTCTAACCTATAAAAATTAAAATAATATAGACGCCATATTTAGTATTGAATTCATAACATTTTATGTATCGTGTATGTTCTCGTACCATGTATATGATACATAACATGCAATATTGCATGTTATGTATCATACATATGTATGTTACATCTTATGTAATATGGCACATGTAACGTAAAAAATCTTTCTGTTATAGGGCATGTTATGTAGCATACATATGTATGTTATGTCTCATGTAATATGGCACATGTTACCTAAAAAATCTTTCTTTACCATGTTGCATCCATATATGTGCGGACTGGGTAGTACTATAGAGTTACGTAACTCTTTATAAGCTTAGTATAATTATAATTAATTCAATCAGTTAAACTAATTGTTTTAAAGTTCTGATTTATTTCCAAATTTGATCACTACCATTTTAGTTAAAAATTTCGGATATTTTTTTAGGTTTTAGATATTTAGTTACACTAGTTTACAAGGATTTTGCAACTTGGCAGTTTTCTACTGTTTCTTGCATACTTTAGCTCTAAAGCAAATTGTTATATTTTTACGTTTTCTAGAGAGCCCACCCCTATAGAGATTAGATCACTGGATAGGCAGGTTTGTGAGGGTAGGTGGGTAGTTTGAGTGGTTCTGCAGGTAGTGTGTAAATTATAGTTTACACTCCTACCTACCTACCCTAACAAACCTGCCTATCCAGTGCTCTAATAGGGATTGAGTTTAAATTTATTTAAAAAAAAAAATAATAATTTTTGGTTAATTTTGAATCTTTGGTTTTAAATAAAGTCTGTTTTTTTCACTATATTTTTTTTAAATGGTTAAACAGATAATAATTAATTGATTAATAATTAATTATGCCATAAAAAAAATTACAGTTTTCGAGTTTTTAGGAATTTGAAAATGGAAAACTTTCCATTTTAATGAAGCTCTCTACAACTAGAATTATGAAACAAAAGACGTCTACCCTATCTCTATCTCATTTGTGCTACACTTTCCAGCCAACCAAATAAATACTGTATTTGTTTTGCATACAACAAATACAGTATTTATTTGGTTGGCCGGAAAGTGTAGCAGTGAGCGGCACGAACGAACATAGCTAATGTGAATCTGTAGAATAAGATAATTCTACTGAAATTTAGATGGCGCCAGTAATTTCTTTAATAAAAATATTATAGTTACACTTTTCGCCCGGCCAAGTAAATATTATATTTGTTCAACAAAGAACAAATACAGAATTTGTTTGGTTGGGTGGAAGTGGGAGTGTATGTATGTCTTCTATCCTTTTTGAGTAGAACTTTTGTCCCTGTCTAATCTAACGGGAGAAATCGCCATTGTACAATTAAAATAATATATTGTTAATATTTCTGCTTTTTGATTTCAGAAACAAAAAAATATCATGGCCTGTATAGGCGAGTGTCTGGATCTTGGCCCACCACCAGACATGATATTGTTTCTCCCACCCCCACCAGCCCCATCCTTCCTGCTACCGGATTTGCTGCTAAATACGACGCCTTGTTCTGCTGCGCAAATATGCGAGTCCTGGCCCTCTTCACTCAGCAACAAGGTTGCTGAAGTTGCTGGGGACTACGTGGAGATGCCCAGAAAAGGTAGGTTTAAAATAACCCCCCAGGGTCACCACAAAAACTTTTAGACGGCTCAAGATATCATCTTGAAATCTGGATCCCATAAATAACATAGATAAGAAATATATGTTTTTTATATATATTTGATTTTTAGGGGTCGCAGGGGAGGCTGGGTGGCAATGGAATTTTTTAATCTAACTTTAAATGATATAGTTAAGTAATATAAATAAAAATTAAAAACATAGAAAGTCGCATTTTTTAGCAAAAGTATTGAAAATACAAAAAAAAAACAAAAAATTTATTGGGTAAAAAGAGAATTTAATAAGCCCCCCTTTCCAGGGGGGCCTTCATTATGCTTCCTAAAAATATCAAATATATACCAAAAAAATAATTTGGGTTATGTTGTTTACGTGTTCCAAATTTTAAGTCGATATATTTAGGTTGAAAAGTTAAGGGGTGGATTTTAGGCACGCACTGTATACAAATTCCCTGATATTCCTCTGAAATTCCCCTTATTTTTAGGTATTCTTTATGTTATATTATATAACTTATATTTATCATCAAAATTTTATTTATACTTTATGTTATACAGAGTTATTCAGAAATAAGTTCGAGAAATTTAAGGGGTGATTCTACGTTAAAAAATATGAAAAAAGTTCCTATAAAGGTTGGTCCGGAAATGAGCCCTAAGGGAGCTGCGGCCCTTCGAAGATGGACATATTGAATCGGGAACAAAAAAAAAACACCAATAAAATTTGAATGCTGCAGGACGATTCTTCATTTAAAACTAAGCAAAAACCACCACCAAAACACCTAAATTTAATATTAAAGGAGATATAGCCTTTTAAAAAGTAACATTTTTAGTGGCACAAAATGTTACTTCCTCTTAATTGCATTTTTTTTTTTGAAAACGGTTGTTCCTACAGTGTTACACTATATGACATTTTTTGTGTATTTTTACTAAAGAAATCTATATTTGTTACAAAAAATCCAAAAAAAATATACACAAAAAAGTTTGGGGCAAAAATGTGTTAAGCCTCACATTTGTCCGTCTAGGCACGCCTCTGGATAAATTCAAAAAAAAATAAATTAACATAAACTTTAAAAAGCTCGTCGCTCTAGCTTAAAGGGTACAAGAGTTATTAATTAAAATCCTTATTTTTATTACAATTTTAAAGAGCCGTAGCTCCCTTAGGACTCATTACCGGACTTTTTTTCATACTTTTTAACGTAGAATCACCTCTTAAATTTCTCGAACTTATTTCTGGATAACCTGGTATAATATAACCTATATTCATCATTAAAATTACAAATTAATAGCCACGGCTCTCAGACCTAAGATCCATTGTGCACACCGCAGTTATCTAAGATGACACTTATGTTAAATTACCTCTTTTGTGCCTAGCCATTTCTCAATCACCTTGTAGGTATTTCATAATTATGATTATAATCATATACCAAATAAAGATTCTCAATTAAATATTTTTTGTTGTAGATATTGACACATGGTCGGTTTCAGGAATAGATGACACGTGGTTGCTTGTTCTGGTGGCCTCTTCCATAGGAGTGTTACTCCTGGGTGCTCTTTTGGCCATGTTTTTGCTCAAGTGCAGGGAGTAAGTATATTTGCTAAAATATATTGCTTTTTAATTCTAATTCTCAGATCAAAATTACATCGGCACTTAGTGCCTCTAAGAGTGCCGATGTATTGAAATCTCCGAAAAGTAAACAATCTTTGACCACGTTTTTTTCACATTTCTCGACGTTTTAGACCATTCTGAGTCGAAATCAGTAAAAAAAAAATTTGCGTCCGTCTGTCTGTCTGTCTGTCTGGGTGTAAACTCTCTAACTCCATATATACATGAGATATCGACTTGCGGTTTTTTGCATATTGTTTCTTATCGTATTCCGAAGAGCTGATTAGATTTTGGGGGTAAACGATTGGGGGTAAGGGAGTAAAAATAGGGTAACACTTCTATTTTTAGCGTTTTTTGTTTATTATTAAGGCAATTATTATTGTATTTGGTTAATTTAGCACTTATATAAAAGATAATTTTAAATTGGTCAAAAAATGTTATAAACAACATTTTCCTAAAACGCATAGTTTTCGAGATATTGGCGTTTAAAGCAATAAAAGGTTTTTTTAGCATATCTCACATATTTATAACCCAATTTCAAAAAATTATATTTTAAATAAAAGCTCTTTTTAAGCCCTATAAAAATGTTATATACAGTTTTTTGCTAGAATATAATTTCAAAGATACAGAATTTAAAATCAAACAAAACACCTAGTTTGAAATTTGCAAACTAGATATCTCTAGTGTAAAATAGTTCCGATGTTTTGACAGGGTGCTTGCAACGTTTCATCTAGTTTTATTGGTAAATTTACTTTACCCGAGGAAGCAAGACTTAAAAAATGAAATTTTGTTATTGTTTTTTTTTTACGTTTCTCGATGTTATATATCCAAAAAAGGTTATTTCCGTCTGTCCAGGAAACTTTTGACCGCGATAACGCGAGAACGCTTTTAGCTAAAGACTTCAAATTTAGACCATAGGTTGCTTATCTAAAGTTCTAGGCTATTTTTAACCGACTTCCAAAAAAGGAGGAGGTTATCAATTCGACGTGTGACTTTGTTTTTTTTTTATGTTTGTTCCCGCATAACTCTGCAACGGATGAACGGAATTTGATAAAACCTTTTGCTACTTAAAGAGGACATTCCTGAGGTGGTCCCGTTTTAATTTGATGCTCGGATAATGCCGGGTAAGCCGGATAATCAAGATAAATCTAATCGTTTTAACGCAATTTTACTTAAAACCGGCTTAATTTGGTTCTAATACCAACCAAATTTTTAGAAAATGATCGGACAACTCGGATAAGTCGGATAACTTGATTAAGTGACCCCTCAAATATTACGGCAGGCTAAAAATCTTAAAATGCCGCTAAACTTGATTCTGTGGACCTGTAATATTAAAATACCAAGAGAAAATTATAAAATTTGTGATTATACCATTAGGCGTTATTTGATTATTACTTAACGCTTAAAGTTTTACAAAAATTTTATTTAGTATTTCGTTTAAAATAAGGTTGGTTGGACCCTTGGTCGCTGAAATAAAAATACTACTAAATCTATTTTTTAGAAATTTATCTTTAAGATGATAACGCCACAACGCACTAATAGTGTAACGTCGGCAGCTTGCCGAGATGGAAGGACAACTATAATTTAGCTTAGATGACCTTACAGATCTACAAGTTCTGTGTCTCTAAAAAGTAAAAAATAAAAACTTTTCGCAAAAAAAATGAACCGACTTCTGTCTCTAAAAAGTAAAAAATAAAAAATAAGTCGGTGCCAATTTCACAGCAAACAATTTAACAACATAAATAATTGTTAGTATTTAATTTAGGGAGTGGTAAAATTGGGACCGGCTTATTTTTTATTTTTTACTTTTTAGAGACAGAAGTCGGTTCATTTTTTTGCGAAAAGTTTTTTTTCTTTTAATGAACTTGGGCCTAAAGGGGAAATCATTCTTTTGTTGGAAGCAGTATTTTTTTATACAAAATTTTTGTTCATAGGCCGTATATGCAGAAACTGCATTTTTCCTTGTACGGCACTGTAGTTAAAACTTTTATTATCAACAAAATAAACTATTTCATTGATTGACTGGATTGTGCAAACGGACGTAAAATGACAAAAATAATATTTCGCGTTATCAGGATTGCAAATATCCACTTTTTTCGAGAATTTTGAAATTTTATGTTTTAAACCAATCCTTAATAGATACATTTATTTTTGAAATGTTGCGAGAAGTTAATACGTAGAAAAATAAAAAATTAATATTATTTTTTTTTAAACTAAAAATTGGCAAAATTTTCCTTTATAAAATTATATGGTCGCGTATTTTTTTTATTGGACAGATATCAAAGGCTTTAGTTGGGAAAAAGGGGGAAAAGGGATGTACTGGTGGATTAAAGACATAAGAGCTTAATTAACTCTTTCAGGGGTAGCATTTTTTATGTAAAATTAAAATTTAGTTTTAAAATTAGCATTTTTGAATATAAAGTGTATTATTACAATAATAATGCCGTATATGCAGAAACCGCATTTTCTCTTGACGGCACTGTAGTTAAAACTTTTATTATCAACAAAATAAACTATTTCATTGATTGACTGGATTGTGCAAACGGACGTAAAATGATAAAAATATTATTTCGCGTTATCAGGATTGCAAATA